>JALIZH010012431.1:30000-72585 GCA_030522465.1 Rhipicephalus appendiculatus | reverse complement strand
CGCGCATAGTTATAACAGGTAAGTTCGCTTGGCTGTGCTGTTAATGTACTAGTGCGACCCTTGCGCAACGGGAAGTTAAGCATGGCGAAGAGTTGGCGCATGCCTTGCAGCTATTATATCGCTGTTCGCGCTCATTATAGCACCACCCGCATTGAAAGCTAGATGGCTTCATAATGGCTTCCCGGTAATGTTTGACAGTTAGTCTCTGAAGTTAACCTTGCATATCGTCGTCCTTTATTTTAATAAGTTAGATGGGTATTCTATATCTCGTTTATTTAGTATTACAATTTGCCATCGTATTCGCTTGCAATACAAATGCCAGTGGATACGAAAGAAAACCGTGTATACTAAAGTCCGTAACGGATCGTGCAGGTTCCATGATCTACGACCTTTCGTTTTGGTTAGTAGTGCTACAGGTTTGTCATCAATTGTTCGTTAGAAGTGAAAATCAACTCAATAATGAAGCATCGTCAGCTGGTGTATCTGGTCGGCTTCTTGATAGCTGCCAATGGTATCAGTTTTCAGCTTGATGTTATGATAGCTCATTCTAATAATATATGGCCTGTTATGATAGGGCATAACATGAACAGAAGAAGTAACATCGATGGTACAAAGGCGAACATACTACAACGAAAGAGACAGCGCTAAAGTACACATTTATTAAGGCGAAAGCCGAAGATGCCTCATGCAAGGCGAAAATTGAATGTCGGAGTCAGCGTCGCCTAGGAGTATCGCGCGTCGGCAACGTCACTATGAGCGATGCAAAAAATCATCATCACGCAATGACGCCACCATACGATGGCATCATGGCGTGACAGATTGCCAGAACTGTTATGTCATCGTGTGTTCACACACCAGGAGGAGGAGGAGGAAGAAGAAGGAAAGGCAGGAAGGTCAACCAGACGCGCGTCCGGGTTGCTATCCTACACTGGGGGGAAAGGGATTAAGGGATGAAAAGATAGAGAAATAGAAAGAAGCGAACATACAAAAAAGTACACGTGAGCTTAAACTACACTGCTGCGTTCGATAGTAGTGGACGCAGTATTTCAGGCGTATCACGTTCCTCTGTAAGCCGTCCAGTCATAGTGCCTACTGAAGGCTTTCAAGCACTGGACATAGAACATCCAGTACCTGTTGTACGGACTCGGCGTATGGTGACTTCAGCCTGCTGACGAACACGCGAAGTGTGCCTAACAGGGATCGAAGCACTATGAGGATTGACTTGTCTTCTTCTGGCAACTTGTCAGTCGTAGATTCAGGGTTTACTCTTCCCGGTGTGCACAGTGAATCTGCACGTCGCGGCGACTTCGGCAATGGAGGCCAAGCTGTATCAGTTGTCACACACCAGATTTTAGCTTGGTCAAACAAGGTAGCAAACCAGCCATAGTCTAGTGAATCATCCCTGCATTTCCTGTATTCCCTCTTTCTCGCTAATAATATTGATTTTAAATTCATGAGCGCTAACACATTGCTACTGTGAAACCATTACGTTTTAAACAGCGGTTACTTGTATTTATTCGTATTATTTACTAGTACCATGAGTTAAAAACAAAATATTGATGTGGGATTAAACAGGGGAATAGGCATCGTGACCTTGAGCTGCCTAATTATATCTTTATTTTCCGCACTATTTACATTAGAAATTTCGGAAGTAACGAAACACGATGCAGTGACCATCATTCTGGCTGTGCATATTCCGAAGCGTCAGTCTGAAACTCCTTCTTGCACACAGCACCTACTTGCCTGTGTCAGAGTGTCCTGAAGTTCATCTAGAAACTCTCGCGGAGGCATGTTTATCGTCTTGCTGAGCGCTCCCCACGCCGTCTCATTACTATAAAATGAAGGCGCGTCAGGACAGCTCACTCAGGCGATGGTTTCTATCAGCCGTGATACGTCGCTCTCCGCTCGCAAACAACTCCTCGGCATTTTTTTTCATTCGACGCAGTTTCCTTGCTTGGTAGTAACTTCCAGCTCGGTCTGTATGGGGCAGTTCGCTGTTTTTCGAGCTCAACGAGAAACGACCGAGAAGAAATGTATAAATGCCACACTTAATTCGAGAGTGTTGGTGGCAACCTGAGAATCATTGGAAGAAGCTTTTCAAGTTCCTGGTGAGACAGTCGAGAATGAGGAAGAGGTAGTTGCGGAGATTACTGGGGCAAAAGACAGGTCGTTTAGGCCTCATGTTGTGTCACCACATCCTCCATTGAGCTACCCGGAAGAGAACTTGCACTTCTTCGGGTGATTTTAGATAGTCGTTCCCTTCGAACCGGGAGCAAGTGGGAACTTTTATGTATAAATATGTCTTTCTCTAAACGTGAAATAAACAGTTGTTAGTGAGCGCTCGTGTGATTCTTCCTGCATCCTTTGTGTGTTCCCGCGCTCTCGGTTAAGTGAACAAATATGAATTACCAACTAGCCAACCTTTCGATCCTTTTGCATTTTAGACAGGTTGTAGTCACGCCTTTGTGGACATGCGCATTAGCACTCATTCACCTCACGTATGTTGGTGGATGTTGCCTTGAAGTAAACGTTTGTTGAAAGTTAACGCTTGTGTTGCCTTGCCTTCTGTGTCCGGGCCCTCTCGATAAGATTGCGCTATGCAACTGACGTTATGTACCAAGAACTCCATGCTTCCTATCCTAAAGAAGCTGTCTTGCTGCATTAGCTTCTCGTTATGAACAAGCATAAATGGCGTAAGTAACCAGAAACACGCGGTTTTTTGAGCAAGTCCAAATAGTCATCTTTTTCTCTTGCACTGCAAAAAGTAGTTACTATGCAGGCCACATTTTACTCTGATTGTGTTTTAAATAATTAAATTCTTATAATAACGCGATAGGGTTAAAGAACTAGCTTTGCAGAAATTGCCGGTGTCGGCGTCGTTGATTGTGAAAGAATAATTAGCGTTGTCCTTCAGAGAAAAAAAATATAAAAAGATGCAAATCAACTAAATAATAAACATATTTGGCAACCACGAGATTCGATCCCAGGCCAGCTGCAAGCAGGTGTTCTATTGCAGAGCCACACCATGCTTCTGAAGTGCCTAAAATAAAAAAAATAAAAAAGAGCACTGTATGAATGCCATGTAGTGGGAAGAGTCGCCTTAACGCGTGTAATATTGTGTGTGAAAAGCGTAGAATCGCGCCAGGCGTCAAGAAATGTGAACTCCGCAACGGGTGCGTGTTTTCAAGGACCCACCCATTACAAAGCGCTCTGTCATACTTGGTGATGCTCATCAGGAAAACCATAAACACAAAAAAAAATACAGCCGACAGCCGCTGCGTAGGTTCTCGTGTTGCCTTACGTACGCCTAGTGGGCCCTTTGCTGATTCGCAGAAGGATGTTTCACAACAGGATTCGCTTAGTGGGCACTTTGCAGCTGGACTTGCAGTAGGCATTCTAGGATAGGTTGGAACGGCCTAATGTTACGCGCACATCGTTCGCTTGTTTACGGTGCGGTTGAGGCATGCACCTGACAACCGAAAGGAGGCTAGTAGTTGAAAAGCTGATGCGCACGGGGCCGATTATACTATATCCCGTTCTACACCTTAAGGCGAAGCTCAAGCACCCCGGTAGTTTTTACTGTTGATCCAGACTGGCGTATTTCATGCTAGATTTCTACGCGAATAATACACACGATATAAACAACTTTCCTGGCATACTCCAGTGCACTTGCTGGAGGGTGTTGTAAAGCCTACAACAATACCACGTCCTAATTTCTTAACTGATGTATTATTACATGGCTTGTCCGTTTGCACTTTTCGTGCTGCCTCTTTTTTTCAGGTGTGATGAACATTGCTAAGTTGAAGCAAGGCTTGATCTTTAGCCTGGTTCTCGCATATAAGTATGGGGATTTCTGAAAACGCACTTTTCAGCTTTTCAGCATTGTCTGAGACGGCATCTTAAAGCTGTACTACGAGTTGAAGGCTCTGAATGCCGGTTTTGTCAACTGCTGCTCGTAGATCACGAAGATACAAACAACGATGATAAAAACAAATTAAGGTAGCTTCGCCCTAGCGTTGCCAAGCCTGAGGCGACCAAACCTCGTCTTATCCCCAACCCCCTTGCCAAGCACGTGTGTTCCGCCAACATCAATGGCTGTCATTCAAGCATCAAAACATAACGGAATTCCTTTGCTCTAGTACATTTAATCTAAAAAAAACTATTGACACGATTTCACTTTTCATTCCCAATAACAACGAAGAAAACAACTGTAGTGGTAAAATGACTTTTGTACTTCATACGTGCACGCTATTTTTTTATAAATCATCTTGATCTATTCTGGTCGTTCCTTTGTGACCTTTGAAATAGGTAAGAGCGGCTCTGTGTGCACAACCCTCGATCATGGCAAATTGCTGTAGCGGACCATGTCAGCAAGGGAAAGGAATATCTATGAGCGGCCAGTGCCTGTTGCCCTGAACCTGCCCGTATTGCCCACTGGAGGCTCGTTCTGAGGAAAAAGCGGAGAACAGGCTGATCAACGGCATGGCAAAGAAAAATAAACACCAGAAGTTTAACGATGTTGGCATAGATTCTACGTCTCCCATAAGCGAGATAAATTGTAATCTCGGGTACAGGGCAATGGAGGGCCAAAGCTCTTTCTGTGCCTATGCGTTTGTGTTCGTATAGTACGCTGTTTGCGAAAAAATTTCAACGCTATCAGTCATTTGATTCAACTCCAAATGAAGAGTGCCCTGCATCAGTATAACGTGGATTTCAACCTTTTTAAAGCACTTGTCAAAAATGCAGGTGACACCAGCATGACCCAGCATGACAGGTGATTGTGTGATGGGACGATAAATGGTAAATGTTTAATAGATTATGAATTACGGAGGATGCCTGGAGCTTTTGAAGAAGGCGAAGGCGAAAGCCTATCAGGACTCATAGCGATGTGAAATGAAGGTGTGAGCCGAGGCAGTTACGCCTACAAGACGAGAGAGTGCGATGCGAGCTTGGTGCGGCCGTTTCCAGAATGTTCTAAGGGCTTCACCCTTACACATCCCTACCCCTCTGTGGCACGGCCACCGCAATTCCTCTCCGCGTGTACTGCACTGGTGTCAATGCAAACGCCGCTATCATCAAGTGGATGCGCAGCTCGCAGGCTCACGTAATCTTTTCCATACCTCACAAAGCGCCCTTTAAACATAGAGACGTAGGACCTGCGTCTTGAAAAAAAAAACTTACCCCAGTTCACTCCATTGGAAAACCTGCAGAAACATCAGAGATGCCGTCCTTCTTTGCTTCCTTCGTAATTTTCTAAGATGTCTTGTAATTTTGCGTGGGTGTCTGTGATTACGTTATTCTCAGAGTAGGGATGGACGGGAAAAGACATGCTCCACCCCTGCCACACCCGTGCCTGCTACAATGACTTTAGGTCCCCACAACCGCTTGAGCCGCGCTTCCCTGTTTTCACTTTGCGGCTACCGCTTCGTCCGCCAGTGAGGTAGCTACGCCATCTCTGAGTGTATCTGTGAACCGGAGCGTGACATGAGACGCGGACACTCGTTTATCTTCAGGCCCAGCCTAGGAACAGCTTCACTGTCCTAAGGCGGGGCCTCATGTAGTATGTCATCCCTAGACCTGAGCATACTATAGACTCGCTGCAGACTGCCGGGCTCGCATTGCCGCAGGCCTTCTCGAGGATTTAAAGGGACATTAAAAGCAAGTAATAAGTCGACGTTGGTTGTTGAAATAGCGCTCCAGGAACCTTGTAGTGCTACTTTTGTGCAAGGAAGTGATCATTTTGAAATAAAATCACATTTTAGTGACCGGCACCGCATTTGCGCACTTCAAATCACCCACCTGAAAGCTGACCTTTTGAATTCACAATTGTCATGCCCAACGTTGCCCGGCTTTTCTGCGCCGCCACCGACACTATAGTAGGCCACCTTAAATATAGTAGCAGCCGACTCGGACTGAGACTCCCCAAAATATTCCTGGGCCAAACTCACTCGGACTCACGGCTTGATCTGAGTCTAAGTTAGTCCGAGTGAGTCGACCCATGAGTTAGTTCGCCGACCGTATGGTTGACCTATACACGAATATGTTATGTTTATCAGAGAGCTCAATATATAAGGTCGGGCTATATTCCTAAATGCCATATTTTTTTAGAAAAAGAAAAGGCGTGTTTATTTGAGAAGAAACCTCAGGAGAGAGAGCTGAGGATGCATTGGAACGCGCACTGGGCCTTCGCAACCACCCTTAGCTGATAGTCGAAGATAAATACGGTAGTTAGCTGACTCTTACGTTGCATAGATCACGTACCCATGTTTGGTACAAGTCTTCACGACTCCCAGTACTCTGTACTCGATTATGTTACACTCTAAGAAATAATAGAGTAAAAAGGGTGTCTTTTTGCTAGACAACAATATAGTCATCTACCCCGCGTACTTTCCTGGCGTTATCACCGCCGGAGGACGCTAGGTGGCGTCGAGAGGATCGGACGCGTTCGTCTCGGCTCCTCAATATTTCGCCTGTTTTTGCGTTCAACTTCGCGGGTTCTTCACAACAATTGTTGAGTGCAACCGGAAGTATGCCGGGATCGTCCTGACACCGAGCTGTCGGGTCAACGACACCGATTTCTTCCCTTCTGAAGCGACTAAGGACCAGGCATGTCCGGCCGCCAGGCTAGGACTAACAGCGGACCGGGGAGCGGTGCATCGACTACCAGCAACTGCCCTGGTCATGGCGATGCAGCAGCCACCAACCCAACGGATAACGACCAGGAAACGCCAAAGGAAACCATGGACACGGACGATCAAGATTCGAAAACGGAACTGGGCTCTACAGGAGGTTTCGCCGAGGATTCCCTATCGTCTGACGAGGCGATACAAGTGGAGTCAGCCAGCGGCGACGAGAGCGAGCACTGTGACGCATCAAAGGGAGCCGACGACGAAGCGAAAAATGGTCAGTGGCAGCTTGCTCTATCGTTACGGGAACGTAAACGACTAAGGAGGCAAGCGCGCACCATGGAAGATTCCAGGCAGGTTGGTGATTTTGAACAAGCGGGATCACTAGTCACAGCGAAAAGAAAAATTAATGACATAGCGTCGGTAGTCGACGAAACCCGCAGAGACAGCGAGAAGAACGCCGGTGGCAGCGGAACGCCTGGGTTGGCGCACGGGAGTAGACGCGACGCGTCGGGTGCAATGCGAGGCCGCCGACGCTCACGTGCGACGCCTCTACCCAAGAACGACATGAAGATTATTATACGGCCCAAACCAGGGCTCGTGGTGAGAGACTTAAAAACATATGAAGTGGCACGAGCGATTGAACGTGCATGTGGAGACGCGGAAACATGCAGAAGTGACAAATTCCTGCTGCGTCTCCGGAACGGATCCAACATTATCATTGCAAGTACTCCGCACGAGCAAGTTGCCGAGAAAATTCTGAAAATCAAGGCGCTCGATCTCAACAACACTAGACATCTTGTGAATACCTATATTTCTACACCCGAAGGGTTCCTCAAGGAGTTGTACACGGACTAGAACGTGATACCCCGGAAGAAGAACTTCTCAACAACTTGAGAGTACGCACACAGGGCGTCACAATCGTCCAGGCACGCATGCTGGGAAAATCTGAGACGAAAATGATAACCTTCGATGGACCCATTGTACCGCGTTTTATGTATTACTACGGCGGTGAGATGCGATGTCTCCCATACCAACCCACAAGACAATACTGCAAACTGTACAAAAGCCAGGGACACAGGACAGACGTTTGCCCGACACCCACGGTGAATGTGTGCAGTGACTGTCGACTTAAAGACCCACCGAAAGACCACGAGTGTGTTCCCGAGTGTGCACTATGCGGCGGGGCTCATCCAACGGCGGTAAAGGAATGCACCAAGAAGCTTAAGCGGATCCCTCAACGGGGCAAACAACAGCAACAACAGTCGAGGTGCCAAAGCGGACAGCAATCCCAAGGAATACTTAAGCGTCGATGGTTCAGTACTGAACGAAATGGCATGGATCTGACGGAGGAGTCCGACGCGGGATCACGCTCTGGATCCCGATCCAGTTCCCACTCCAGATCAAGGTCCAGATCCAACTCTCGGGACCGCTCCAGCTCCAAAGAAGGCAGCCGTGGGAAGGACCCTGTCGCCGCCCAGCATTGGCAAGACCACAACAAGAAGAAAAATAACAAGTTCAAGAAGACATCGCAGCAGCAACAGCAGCAGCCGCAGCATCAGCATCAGCAGCAGCCGCAGCAACAGCACCAGCAGCAGCCGCAGCAACAGCACCAGCAGCAGCAACGGCAACAACAGCAGCAACAGCAGCAGCCACAACAGAAGCAGCAACAACAGCACCAGCAGAAATACAGGGTAAGCTGGGCAACAGCAGCCTCCCAACCTCCTCCACACCACACGCAATCTACACACACACAGCTCTCACGACTCGAACGAGAATTAGAGTTAATGCGCATAAGGATTGGTGATCTAGAAAGGGAAAATAGGCAACTTAGAAGCCAACAAAAGCAGCAGCAACAGCCACAAGAGAACCCCACTCGAACTTCCTTGGCAGGACAACAGCAGCAACCGCAACAGCACGCCTCAACATCGAGCGGCGACACTGTAGTCACGATAACGATTCTGAAAGAAGCCATAAAAGAAATAATTCCTTCCATCGTCGAACAGGTCATGGGGCAGGTAGACAGAAAACTAGAAGCTTTGGAAAAGAAAATGCAAGCGCAACAGATAGAACTCACGAAGGCATTGAGAAAGCATACCAATGGTAGCCACATAAGGGAAAGAGCAGATAAGGCATATAACAGGCCGGGACTCCTGAGCATGACACAAGAAACCACCGACAATGCCTAACCGACTAAGAAAAGCTACTGAAGAGTGCGATATATGGCAGTGGAACTGCCGGGGGTTCCGAAAGAAGAAGGGACAGCTAGCACAGCTGGTGGCCATGCAGCTGAGGCCACCAGCTGTAATAGCTATCCAAGAGGTCGGAGTCAAGCCAAGTATACAGGGTTACGAGGCTCATGGTGAAGATGTGAATATTAACGGTGAATGGAGAGTGGCGACATTAGTTCACAAATCCGTCACGGCAATACAGCATAAACCAATAGAAGGAATTGATATCCCACATATCATTACGGAACTCTTGTATAAAGGGAAGAAACAGAAAAGTGCATTCATCTTAAACATTTATAGCCCACCTAAACAGAGGAAGATAACCTTCGACAAACTCTTCCAAGAAGCAAAAAAACTAGCGAAACGTAACGCACTCGTAGTAGTGGGCGACTTTAATTCAAAAGACACAAGCTGGGGATACCTAACGCACGATGCAAAAGGAAAGAACATAGCCCCACAAATAGAAATTACAGGCATGACACTCCTGACGGATCCCGCAATACCAACAAGACTAGGTAACAGTAAATCCAGAGATACGAGTCCGGATCTAGCAATGTGCAAAAATTGTCAAGGTGTGGAATGGCGCAACACTCTGGAAAATCTGGGCAGTGATCATTATATAATATGCACTACTATACACACTGATCAGATTCGTAAAAAGATTGGCACAGCCAAAATAACCGATTGGCATGCGTTTAGAAAGTCACTGAAAGAAAGGTCAACTGCCTCAGACATAGCAAACTTAAGTGAATGGTGCGACGAAATAAGACGTCAAAAAGAAAAGTACACTAAGGAAATAACGCGAACAAGCAACGCCCCTGAGGTTGACTCACACCTATTACATCTCTGGGCAGCAAGGAGAAGCCTTACAAAGAGATAGAAACGGCAGAAACGTAACAGTAAATTAAAGGAAAAAATCAGAGACATCACCCAGCGCGCCGAGGAATACGCCAATCAACTAGCTGCAACCAATTGGGCCAATTTCTGCGATTCACTCAACGGCACACTGAGTACGGCCAAAACATGGAACATTTTGAAAGCCATGATAGACCCAACGAAGACGAAAACTGAAAGCAGTAAATCCATCGAAAGATTACTACATTCATACCCTGGTACAAAAGAGGATCTCATTCAAGCCATGCATGAAAAATGCTTTGGAATAAACGGTACGACACCTTCATACTAAGGAAAGTATAAAGGATCAGCGCAACCAGATCTAGACGAGCCTTTTACGGACGCAGAAATCAGAGCAGCCATATTTAGTACCAAAAAGAACACGGCGGCAGGTGCCGATAAAATCACCAATAATATGATCAGAAACTTGAATGACGAAGCCATTGAGGCTCTCACAAAATACATAAACAAACATTGGCTTGCAGGAACTGTTCCACGACAATGGAAACATGCGATTGTGGTCATGGTGCCTAAACCAGGAAAACAGCTTGCCATCGAGAACATGAGACCTATCTCGCTCACGTCCTGCGTAGGAAAAATTTTTGAAAGACTGGTCAACACCAGGCTCCTAAATCATCTCGAGAACAACCAGCTCATGCCCAACACCATGTTTGGCTTTCGCCCGCGCCTTTCAACACAAGATATCCTGCTACTTTTAAAAGAACAAGTACTAATGGACATCTCTAAGGTTGGGGAAAGCGTCATTATGGCCGTTGACATAAAGGGAGCCTTCGATAACATCAGTCACAAAGCAATACTTGAAGGTCTGGAGGAAGCCAATTGTGGAGAGCGAATATTCGAATACGTCAAAAGTTTTCTTAGTCACAGGACTGCAATAATCAAGCTAGGCGATTACGAATCCGGCACCATTCGACCTCCAAACAAAGGAACACCTCAAGGGGCGGTCATTTCACCCACACTTTTCAATGTCGCCATGTTAGGCCTTGCCCGAAAACTAAATGACCTTGCCGGTCTACAACATGCGATATACGCAGACGACATCACAGTGTGGACCAATACAGGCAGCCTAGCGGAGAAAGAAGATAGATTACAACATGCAGCTAGCACCATAGAAGAGTACACAAGGTCACGGGGACTTCAATGCTCAGCCGAAAAGTCGGAACTTATTCGCTTCACAACGAGAAAAGCGCAAAGGACGGACCCGAGTCTAAAGCTGGAAGTCAGGCTAGAAGGAAATATCATTCCGGAAAGAGATACCGTAAGAATACTGGGTATGTGGCTACAAGCTAATCAGAGATGTCTGCATACACTCAAGAAACTCAAAACAGCGGTACAGCAGATCTCACGCATGATCTCGCGTATAACATACAACCGAAAGGGCATGAGAGAACAAGACACCCTCCGACTGGTCAAAAGTCTCGTCATCAGTCGTATTACATACTCACTTCCGTATCATAATATGAACATGGAAGAGAAAGAAAAAGCAAACCAAATAATAAGAATGGCCTACAAGACAGCCCTGAGATTACCACGGAATACTTCAAATGACAAGCTACTAGCGCTAGGGCTTCACAACACAATTGAAGAATTATCCGAGGCACAGCTACTAGCTCAAGAAAATCGCCTTCTCCAGACTCCAACTGGCAGATCAGTCCTAACAAAACTTGGGCGTGATACACTGATACGAAACCACCAAGCAACTAAGGAGGTACCAAACGAACTTAGAGAATGGTACACCGTATTGCCAATACCACAGAACATGGATCCTACTCTGCATGCTGGGAGAAGAAAGGCCAGGGCGGAATACATTGAGAAAATGACTAAATATATGAACACAGCGAGGTTCACTGACGCTGCGCCTTATCACACCGATGCGAGGAAGGCTGTGTCTGTAGTCACAGATCGTAAAGGGAAAATTACAGCTTGCGCTTCAATAGATCAAGTGTCGACAACAGAAGCGGAAGAGGTCGCCATAGCCCTCGCAATAAAAGAGGGATGGACTCGAAACGCGCCATTGACAATAATTACAGATTCACAAAAAGCTTGCAGAAACTATTTAAAGGGCAAAATTGGATCACACGCGCTCCGAATATTGGTTGGAACTGGATGGGACCCCACCGTGAAATACGTCCAGACTGTGACATGGGCACCGGGGCACGAGGGCGTGACTGGGAACCAGCATGCAGATGAGGCGGCTCGAGGCTTTACAAATTACCAAGCCACCCCAGACTCTGCAGTAGAGGATCCTACCCCCCTAGACCCTAGCTACGCAGCGTTCCTCAAATACTATAGGGAAAATAGACAGATGTATCCACCTCCACATGGCAAACTCAGCGCTTCGGAGGCGACTGTGCTACGAAGGCTACAAACGAACACCTACGTAAATCTGCACACTCTCCACATGATCTACCCCACGGCGTACAGAGACATATGTCCATGGTGTGGAGCCACCCCAACACTTTTTCACATCACGTGGGAGTGTGCAGAGCACGGAGAACAACACAACACAAATGGCACATGGGACCAATGGGAGGCGCTGCTGTCTAGCCCGGCCCTAGAAGATCAGCTACGACTGATCCGAAGAGCTGAACGGATGGCTCGTGCCAGTGGGGCCCTGGAATAGGGGCACCACCCTGCCGGACAGACTGCGCTTTTCACCCTTATATCCCCTTCGGGACACTGGGGTTCTAGCCTGTCTGGTTTCTGTATATAATAAAGTTGTTCTACTACTACTACTACTACTCACCGCCGCTCCGGCACTTCCCGGTCACGAACGCCGCGCGCGTTATCGGCGTGGCATAGCATTCTTGATAGGAATGTGCCGCGAGCCGGGTTTTCAAGAGAGGAAACGTGAGCAAGCCAGATGACGATTATTGTTGTGTAGCAGAAATACTCCCAAAATACTAGACTTTTTCTTAGAATGTAGACCTATATGCAGTTGTCCGTACATTCATATGATGTATCAGTTATTCTAATGGAACGGTAAATGAAGCGAGCCAAATCACTAAGTGTACACCGCCCCAAGTTCACCTTGAAAGGCCTCCGTACTTAATCTGGCTAGATTGAAAACTTTGGTAGCCTATCCAGATGGTTATCACCGCAACCTGCGCAATAAAATAATATTGCAAAATTGTCAACTAACTTGCTGTTCCATCCTTTAAACAAACGAATAAAATATTTAAGAAATATTTATACTGGTGCCATTTAAATGGTTGCTACAAATTCCGCACAGAGCAATCGGCTGTGCAACAAAAAGCGGCAGCGCTTATAGAAAGTGGACGCACTCTTTTCTTTGGGAGGCGTCTTAGTGAGCGTCGAATTTGGTATACGTTGTCTAAACACCCTTGATTGTAACTTTCCCTGAAACGCTGTTATCGCATGGCATCGGCATTGCGTTTTAAATCTCTTCTTTGGCATTCATCGGCTTTTTGGAGCAGCTCCACCGCAGCCGTATCCCGAGGTCGGCGAAACGCGGGTTTCGCGTTAACTTTTCATCCATTCTAAATATAAATGACGCGCACAATCCTCAATATCAGCTTTAGATGTTGTTCTAGAAAGTTATATTGTTCCACTACCATGAAATTCGTCGAACCCTCCGTAGAAAACATTCACCCTTTCCCTTTGTTTTTAGCCGTGTTTACAACGCATTCTTATGGTTAAGAAATATGAGCTTTTTTGCAAGTCTGAGTGAAGACGCGTATTCAGGAGCGTAGCGCAGAACCAGTAATTTCTTCAAACACAATTCATAGGAACGGCTATTCACTTAAACGATATTTATTATGGACGCCACAAACGAAAGACAACTTTTGAGAGAGGACGAGCAAGTTTGGACAGAATCCTTCTCACAATAGAAGGATTATTTGGTCCGAGGCCTGAAAAGTATCTCTTACAAAAGGCCAATATCTTCGTAAAAGGTTTCTTAGTGGACTGGTCTAGAGAAGCGCTTATGATGAGCAGCTAGCTATGGGTAGCTATATACGAACAGATGTGTTAGTGCGTATACTGTGGGTATAACTTGGAGAGAAATGTGTACATGCGAATGTTATATTGCGAAGTGAACCCCTGTGAACGAACTCTCAGTTACCAAGTTATTCTCTTTACATGTTTTTTTGGCGATATGTTTTATGGGCGAGGCTTGTCTGTCCACGTCAGCGGTGTCCATTGTCACGGGGACATGCGTGGATGTGAGACACAAAAAAATGTTTAACAATACACTAATATCAATCATAATTGTGAAGGAACAATTTAAAAACCTGCAAGCACAGACCCTTTATCCTAGTCGGCGACTTCATCATAGACATTACGGATCTCAGGACCTAGTTTGTCATCGACTCTCACTGTTTGCTGTGATGGTATATAGAAAACCGTTCCTATCGTCGAAACATAAGTGTGTATGTGAATACAATACAGGTCTACAATAGAGAAACAACAATCACAGCTCTGGTAAAAAACATAAAACACCTACAAGCACAGACCCTTTATACTAGTCGGCGACTTCAACGTAGACAATATGGACCTTAGCATCTAACTTTGTCGTCGACTCTTTATGTCACTTTATGCAACTCAATTTACATTATATGGGGCAACGCATGGTTACTCACCCATACGGTACTCAGAGCTTCACCCACTCGTCATGATTCCCGTCGTGGATATGCGTGGATTTTAAAGACGATAGTCTTTCTTGGGATACTTCAACGCAAAAATTTTGGTCTGGCTGTCTGTCTGTCTGTCTGTCTGTCCGTAACCCGATTCAGCTACTCGGCCAAAGTTTAACCACTTTCTGAACGCCCAGCCATCTTGAACTGGTGTTTCCGGTCATACTTGTGAATATATTCGATCAAAAAGCAAATACTACGCATACCTGAGGCGCAACATTAATATGTAAGTGTCAGGTCGTGTGTTCTTTTATTAGAAAATACATAGGTACGCAATTCTAAAGACCCTAGTGTTTTTTAGGCTGCGCTGAAAATGCGACGCTGTGCACGAACTGCGACGCTTTGCACGAAAAAAGCCTTGTGCCGACGATCAGGTGCTGCCGCTGGCAGTTGCCCTTGGTCACGTTGTAATGCCCTTGGTTCAGCACGAGCTCATTTAAATGCGAATGCATTTCATAGTCGGGCTATGTCAGGCATCCGGCGTTGGCGTTGGCGTTGTCCGCGGAGGAGGAGCAGGAGGATAGGTTGAGGAGGTGTGCGCGCCGGCAGGTGTTAGATGTGAAGCATCTTATGGCGAAGCTTAATCCGGTGGTGGTGGTGTGCGGCGTGACCACCCTTACTGCGCATGCGCAAACCCTTTCAAAAAAATAAAAATAAAAAACCTCCTCTCTCCCTCCTCTAGGCATCCCTCCCCACGGCAACCACACCCTCACTGCGCATGCGCCTCCCTCCTCTCTCCCCTGCTACGCTCCCCCCTCTAGGCATCCCTGCCCGCGCCGTCCACACTCGCACTGCGCATGCGCGTCCCACCTCTCTTCTCCTCTCCTACGCTCCCCCCTCTCTTCTCTAGGCATCTCTGCCCGCAGCGTTCACACTCCCACTGCGCATGCGCGCCCCCCCCTCTCTCTCTCCTCTCCTACGCTCCCCCCTCTCCCTCTCTCGCCTCGCGACGCCGACACAGGCAGCGTCTGCTAGCGAGTTTCTTGGTTGAAAAAACCGACTGCTCGCGCTGCACAACCGTTCACTGGCCACCCCGTATATATGGCAATGAATCTTGACCTCCAAGGTGGTGCCGGTGGGAGGTTTCTCCTGTGCGTTGTTGAACAATAAAAATTCGCAGCGTGCGCGTTAACTAAAAGCGGACTGCGGCGGAGCTCGGCGGAGCTATATATGAAAAAAAAATTTAAAAAATAAATAAAAAAAAATTAAAAAAAAAGAAAAAAGAAAAAAAAGGCTCTGCGCAGTGCTCCCGACCGGGCTGCAGAAATTAGGCGCCTTTTCCTTCTTCGAACCACAACCACCATATATAATTGGAGTGAAGCACGCGCGAAATGCATTCGCATTTCCTCACGATTCCCTTCGGGGAGGTGGGGGCATTTTTCAATGGCGCGCATATCTCGCGCAGCGCCTCCTCTATTTTACCAATGCCAGCCAGATGCAGCCAATTCAACGTAGAGTAGGCGCTGTCTGAGGCAAGGCAAAACATAGCAGTACGTCCGGCACAAGACTATCGTCTTTCGACGACATTTGCAGCGAAGCACGCAGATACGCGGCCAATTTTTTGACAGCAAACGCTGTTATGAGATCACAAGGCCCGTTCTTGCGCCGTAGTTGTCCGCCGCCGCCGCCAGTGTCCTTAACCAATATCGCGCGAAATGAGAAGAAAACTAAATAAACGAAAAATACCTAGGACAGAATGGGAATCGACCCCCCCCCCTCCTCTGCGTGGCAGCCCAGTACTCTACCACTGAGCTATGCCGGTGCTTGAAACTCCGTTGCAAATTGACCCTATGCAGGCGTCATGTCAGTAAAGAATGGCGTTAATATCTGCAATAAAGCGTTTTAGAATAGTAAGGTAACAACCAGGCGTCACACAATGCGAATTGCGTAACGAGTGGGTCGTTCAGTGCTCCAACCCACTGCAAAAGCCTCAGGCGTAATTTTTCATCGTCGTCAGCCACATCATCAACAATGTGCATTTAATGTATTACAAGTACGTAGAGGGTACCGCGCTTTTCCGATGAACGACGAATAATGGCATAATGGACGGTTCCCCACTACACAAAAGTTATGAGAATTTATGGCATAGTGGGTACCATGCAAGTGTGCTTGTAGTAGATGCCCCAAGATATTTAAAAAATTGAAGGACACTTTGTACATTCCAAAGTGTGTTCGGCGAAAGCGTGTGGCCATTCCACTGACTATGCCATGTATTTTATCTTTTACACTCTCAGTGGGATAACACACAAACCGAATGTGTGTGCATTTTCTTTTTTAATTTTTTACCGCGAATCGCAGCGAGACGCGAGGCAAACGGACAGACGGATGGACGGACGACGGACGGAAGGACAGACAGACAGACAGACAGACAGACAGACAGACAGACAGACAGACAGACAAACAGACAGACAGACAAACAGACAGACAGACGGACAAACAGACAGACAGACGGTCGGACGGACGGACGGACGGACAGACGGACGGACACCGGACGGACGGACACCGGACAGGGCGGACGGACACCGGACGGACGGATACCGGACGGACGGATGGACGGACGGACACCGGACGGAGGGACACCGGACGGACAGACAGACGGACACCGGACGGACAGACAGACGGATGGACGGACACCGGATGGACGGACGGACGGACGGATACCGGACAAACGGACACCGGACGGACGGACGGACACCGGACGGACGGACGGACACTGGACGGACGGACGGACACCGGATGGACGGACAGACGGACGGACGGACACCGGACAGACGGACGGACGGACGGAGACCGGACGGACACCGGACGGACGGACACCGGACGGACGTGAGCATGAGACATTACAGGCTTTCGCCTTAAAAAGGCTGTAAAAGGTCGCTCTTCGAGCTCTCGCTGTGACTGTGCTGGGCCTTCCGCGCTGGCCTGGCGATCTTTTTGTTTTTAACTTGTTCATTTTTGTTTATCGGTGAGCACATTTTTTTGGTGCTCCAGAACACACAGAAATGTAGTAGCTGTGAAGAGACTAACGCCTTCGGTAAAGAACTAGAAGGTTTTAATGCGGTAGAAAACTCATTCTTGACCTGCTGGTCAAACAGAAAAAGCTGAGCGTGTCTCCATGCATTGAGCAGCGCGTCAACACTGCAACTTCGTCTTCCTGGGAACTTGCAACAACATGCCCCACGCAAGAAAGAGAGAGAAAGAACACAACTTTATGGCCGTCAGACTTAAGGAGGTAGATCATCCGCCAGGCGGAGCCTGGTGGCCATCTCCTCTGCCCTCTGCGTGGCCTGCAGCTGAACCGCCAGGCTGCTGGATGTCAAAACCGCATCCAACCCCTCTGGAGAGGGAGTGCCCAGTGGATCGGGAGTGGGGGGCATCCTCCCTCCAGGCCCAGAGAATGTGAGTGAGTGTCGCTATTGACCCACAAAGAGCAATGCGGGTCAATCGTGTCGGTGTATATACGTGCATAAATGTATGGGCACGGGCATGATTGAGTCTGTCGAGGGCGCCTGACAACATCCTGGCGCTTAGTAAAATTATGGTACGGGAATGGTTTTAACTGCCTCGAAAGACGGTAATAATGCGTAATGGCGTGGTAGGGTGTCAAGGCCTCACCAGGGTTTCCCGGATCAGAGGCGGGTACCAACACTCGGTAGACGAATCCTCGAGCGTATTGGTGGGCCACTTTTCTTTCTTCACATTTACATTACTATTAAATGCGAAGCATCTATTTGACTCACGTGTGTAACGCCGTACGTTACGTGCGTCCATAGGAATGCGCCACAATGCGTTCCCCTCGCCGTAGGTGTTGGAGCGTTGCCAAGTAGGTCACGCCACAGCTGCGCGTCGACGCCACGCTCCCCTCGCATGCTTCCCTCGCTCCGCCCGCTCGCAACACCTCTGAACGTGACACTTCTCTCTCGCTTCACCCTCTCCACCGACCGCAACGCTCGACCGCACGTCGAGTGGAAACATTCTTTCGGCTCGTTTGTCTGTGATGACGACCGTTTCAACCGGGTCAACGCCGTGCGCACCGCTGCTGCTTCGCATCCCATCAGGGTTCCCTTCGGGGAGATGGTCCAAGTTATTTCTAACATGCGCTCTACCTTCCTTGGCATCATTTTCTGTTAGTTCTAATTAGTATTGTCTCTAACAAAGAAAAACGAGGCCTTAAATTTCTACGTCAGTAATTACATTATTTATAGAGTAGCGATGGACGGGGGATAAGACGTGTAGTCCCTGACCCACCCCGCCCCTGCTAAAGTAACCGTAGGTCATTTTGCTGCTCGAGCCCCGCTTCACTTTGCAGCTACCGCTTCGTCCGTCACGCCATCTGTGGGTGTATCAGTGAACCGGAGTTAAACATGAGACACGGACGCTCATCCGTCGTCAGGGCCATTCGGAGAACAGCTCCGATATTCTAGGGAGAAACCTAGTAGGTCATACCTAGTCCAGAAGATATTGGAGACGCAGATACCCGGGCTCGTCTTGCCGTAGGCGTTATCGGGAACCTGCGTGCCATCTGGTCAATGCCTCTCCAATGACCAGCATTTCGAGGTCTCCGCGATTCACTCCGTCATCACGCAGTTGCCGACAGGCGCAAGCTCCTGTTCCTATAGGCATACAACCATATATAGGCTATGTAAGTGTCCGTTAAATACAAGACTGTGAGGCGACAAGGTCGCGCCAGGAACTAAGCGATGCTCGCACATTTCAACCGAGGCAATTTAAAGCACTAGATATAGAACCATGGGACAGTATAGAGTTATTCAAACATAGGTCGACCTTTATCTATCCGAAAATGTCACCCATAATTTGCTATCTCCCTATATTTTTACCCAGGAAACTTGACCTATCTTAGGTAGCAATACTACTGCTAGCGGAGTTCCGCTGTCGCCCCCGCTATTTTTAAACAGCACCATCAATACTGCTATTTTACACAGGTGCATTTGCTTTAAAGGTATACATTACAAAAAACAAAGACGAAGAACAGCATCACGCACACTAATAAAAGCGTCCACAGAGCACATTCAATGTTGCCTACAGTTCACACTGAACCACTGCAGCTGTTCACGCAGTCACACCTAGTCAATAGCTTCACTCAACAGATAAAACCGCGCTAATGAGAAAATAACCATTTGGAGTACCGTAATCAGTGTATGTGATTTCGATGTCGCCAACACTTGGAAGCGGTAAATAACTGAATACGCACAGCACACTCTCAAGACAACTTAAAATTTCAGGAAATACAAAGATGACGCAATCGGACCACGGTCAGCATAGAAATACTTCTGATGATGAAGACACGGGCCACCGCTATAGCTCTGGACAGCGAACAAGAATCTCGAAGGCTTTATTTTTGCTGTGTGCGCTAAGCTCATCACACGTGCCATCTTCGAATAGCAAAAACATAGTTGGTAGGCTATGCGTTCGTTCGCGGGAGTTTGGAAGTCATGGGTTCTCGAAAACATATAAGTTGATCTATACACGAATGTGTGTTTCTTTTTAAGAGCGCAGCTCTTAAAGTTCGAGGTAAAACTTCCGCCGTCTGCGAAAAAAATCTCCGCGCTGTTCACCTATTCGCGCATGCGCCGAAGAGCGTGCACCGTCTACCCATGCTCTCCGGCTGAGACAGCCCGAGCAGCCGTCGCACAGTGTTTGCCCGGTGTGGCGCGAGCCGGGGTACGAGCGACAAATCGCCCGCGCTTCGGCCGGCAGTGTCACAGCCAGGTTTGCACGTTCGTTTCTGGCGCTGGAGTTTGGACGTTCATGCAAGGTGTGTGAGAGGTTGCGGTTGGACTCTCCTCTGTCTACGCCAAGAAAAGACATAGCATCTGCTAAGAAGGCCATGTTAGGCCACTAAGGTACACCAGCTCCGCTTTTTAACGCGAAAATGTTTTATACCAGGGTCCACCAACACTTCAGTGACGTATTTCCATGACGGAAATGATGTCGAAAAAATACACACGATCAGAAGACGAAGAAAAAAGGCCGTCGGCGGGATTCCAACCCACGACCTCTCGCTGAACGACACCAGAGGCCGGGTACACTATTCACAGCGCCACAGTCACACCCTCCGTAGGCTTTAAAACCACGCCTTCTATACCTAACACTTCTATATCTAACACAGTGCGCTTCGTAAAGTGAAGTAATGCATCATGTGTCACAATTATGATTCATATTAGTCTATTGTGAAACTTTTTTTGTGTCTCACATCCACGTATCTCCTCGTGACGGACGCAGACAACAAGGTTAGGCCCACAGGAGCATTGACCCTAAAAGTCTACTTAGGGAATAGAGCTCAGGAAATGAATTCCAGGATGCCCTTAGCTCGCGCCACATTCTGGGACTTCGCGACCAGCCCCTTGCTCATCTTTGAGGATTAATGCGGCGGTACGCTGACCTTTGCGGTGTGTAGACCACGCAATGAGGTTTTGTAGAAATGCTGACCGCTCACTGTACTTTAATAGCGATGAGCTTAGTGCAGCTCTCGGCGCAGTAACAAGACACGTTCAAGAACACCCCCACCATTGACTGTCGTTCGAGCCGAAAACCTCAAGGTACAGATCACTAAATTCAACCTGTAAACCCTCAGTGCTCTATCTGGCTAGATCTCCGATGTCGGCTGTCTATACAAATGGTTTAAATAGTAACGTGCACAATAAAAATTACCGCTCAAGAAAGCAAACCTGCCTTGGATCCTTTAAACAAACAGTTAAAAAATTTAAGAAATGATTTGCTTGATGCCGTTTAAATCACTGCTAATAATTCCTCAGAAAGCAAGCAGCAGGTGCAACGAAAAGAAGCAGCGCTGCTAGCCATAACAGTGACTGAATGAATGAATGAATGAATGAATGAATGAATGAATGAATGAATGAATAAATAGAAAGTCCCCACACTGTCTTCTTCTGGAGGAGCATCTGGTTTTAAGGCGAAAGCCTTTAATGTCTCATGCTCACGTCCATTCATCCATCCGTCCGTGTCCGTCCGTCCGTGTCTGTCCGTCCAACCTCCGTCCGTTCATGTCCGTCCGTCCGTGTCCGTCTGTCCGTCCATCCATCCGTGTCCGTCCGTCCGTCGTTCGTGTCCGAGCGTCTGTCCGTCCTGCCGTCCTTTCGTCTGTGTCTGTCCGTCCGACCGTGTCCGTCCGTCCGTCCGTCCCTCCGTCAGAGCCCTGGCATGGTGCCAGGTGGCCGCCGGGGTGCGCAAACGGACGTCCGTCGCGTCGGACTCTACAGGGCTCGCGCTTTGCTTGCGTAGCGTCGCTGTGCCCAGCGTTTCTAATCATAGAAAGAGTGAGATGCGCGCATCGCGTTCTATTCCTGACCGACACCGTCTCAATGACACAGGCGTTCCTGGAACACGCAAAGTGTCCGTCACTCTAAAGGCTCGTTCACACCTAAGGCGGGGCGGCCAAAGCGGCCAAGCGGCAAGGCGGAAAGCGGGGAAAAGCTCCTCTCCAGGCGGCGAAAGCGGGCGGAAAACGAGGCGGCAAGTCCGATTGCTCTTGGACCAATTTTTTGCCGCCCGCCCAAGGTCGCCGCTTTGCCGCAACCAATCAGAACGCGCTGCGGCGGTGGCGCCGCGGTGGCGCTGGTGTATCTTTGGGAGAAGCAGTGCCACGTGATAGCGACACGGGCGCGATGCCCCGCCTCCTCGGCCGCGCGGGCAGCCAAATGAGGCGTGCGGTCTGAACAGGTGCGCGCACTAGCCGCCTCGCCGCTTCCGAAAAGCCCGCTTTCCCGCTTTGCCACTCCGCCTTCGGTGTGAAGCAGCCTTAAGCGCGGGAACGCGGATAGCGTTTGCACGATGCGCAAAGCGCGAGAAATTACGAACGCATGCGAACAGAGGTAGATTAGTCTCGCGTCTCACTGCGATTCGCGGTAAAAAATTTAAAAAGATAACACGCACCCACTCCGTTTGAATGCCATCCCACTGAGAATGTAAAGAAAAAAGACATGGCATAGTCAGTCAGTCGAATGGCTGACTATGCCATGTCTTTCGCCGAACACACTTTGGAATGTAGACAGTGTCCTTCAAGTTTAGTATACTTTCTCTAAAACTCTGTTATCGGGTGGTATATCATGGCGTTTTTGACCTCCTGTCTGGCATTTGTCGGTGTTTTGGAACGGTTCCACCGCAGCAGTATGTCGCGGTCACCGAAACGCAGGATTGGCATGAAATTTTCGTCTAATTGTGGGGTCTGAAGAGATCGCCGCTCTCGGAACAAAGTGGCACAGTAGGTGCCGTAGGGCTGCCTGCACGTGTGCATTTGTTAACTGCTTTTACATCACGACGAGCTAGCCTGCGGAGTCTAATACATCGCTAGTCACATGCTTAACAACCCTATATGATACGCTCATAGAATACGCCTATACAGCACACAAACGCAACGAACACAAGGCACGGCGAATGTGACGTCGGCAACATTCGACTCAACACGAGGGGTCCACGGGAGACGGCCCGCGGTGCCGTCCCCATGGACCCACCCCAGGAGACGTCGGTCTGCGCCCGCTGCCAAACTCCAAAGAGCAGGTGCCTCGAATATAATGTCGGAGTTTGTGGTTTCTATTAAACATCATTATTTCTGCAGTTTCACGCGCGTCTATAACGAAGTTTAAACGTCACCTCAAGCACGGGCAGTGTCCGCGTCAATAACTTCGATCCAATATGGCACTCAGATTAAGGAAGGGCGTCGCCACCCTTTTCCTGGGAGAGGCCGCACTGACTTCGAAGCACCCCAAATCAGACAGACACATCGCGCCATCTCGTGGCGTCGTATGAAACGCAGGGTTGGTGGCGTTCTCAACCTCACGATTTCAAGCGCTCATTACATCGCAGATTTCGCAGGACCTTAAATTTTGCATGATTACATGACCTCGCTCCCACTGGCGTAGACAGGCGTTCTTAACATGACGTCGTGGTTTTAGGGGCGAAGCTCCTTATAGTCTAACCTTGTCCCGCGTCAGGCGTAACCGGCAGTATCTCGTGATAGTGATGACGATGACGCTGAGGACTATGAAGAATAAGCGCGTTCCAGACCACCTCTAGTTCCCATCGTGTGCACCGAGGAAGCAGAGCGCCCCGCAGGCGGTGTGGCCATCTATGTAAAGCAGAACACTGTAGTACAATAAGGCCGTCCACCACCACTACAGTCACTAGAGTCATGGCCGAGAGCATAGAGGGGCAGCTTAGCAATGGCTAGGCAGGTGGTGTCTGTCGCCCAGGTTGGCTCCATTTCTTGATCTTGCTTGGATGTGCTTGCGGGGGCTTAGTCCATCCCTCCTTCCCGCGTCCTACACCCCTCCAGAGCATGCGCGACCCCTCCACCTCTCTCTCTCCAACGCTCACCCCCTTTCTCTCCTCTAGCAATCCTCTACTGTACGGAGCGGCGCCTGCGTCCTACATCCCTCCAGAGCATGCGTGTCCCCTCCTCCTCTCTCTCCTCTCCAACGCTCACCCCATTTCTCTCCTCTAGGAATCCTCTACTGTACGGAGCGGCGTCCACGCGTCCACATCCCCAGCGGATGTGCGTCCTCTCTCTCCTCCACGCTCACCCCCTCTCTCCTCTAGGAATCCTCTACGGAGCCATATAAGAACCCCTATTCCTCCACTTCACCGACCATAAAGCCGTCATAATGAAGGGGGACCGGAAGCCACGTCTAGCTACCATTTACGAATAAATAAAATTTCTTGCATATATACACACAGTGTTTGTCACGTCTTTGATGATGTACTGGACGAAATTTCATGGTTTACCGACGAACCCCCAGAGCTTCGCCCACTCATCATCATTCACTCCGTGGATATGCTGTGATTTTTTTTTCTCACACCCCCAGCATACTGAATGAGCGCTCAAATTTGTATGATCACCACTTAGACCATACCGAACATCACGACACCGGTGGTGCGCCATCGCAGGGTCGTAATTTACTCGCAAAAATGAGAGATATTGTTCTGCAAGTACAGAGAAGTCTGCCGGTGTATGTTAAGGCGCCTACATGCTACTCTGCTTAGGGAAGATGATAGAGGACATGACGGCCCTGGTAGCAGGAGGGCAGGAAGGAAAGCAAGAACATCACAAATATAATATGGTCGTAGCATGAGTAGGGAAATATTACATGTGGCGATTATGTAAGTATGTGTTCGTGGTCAAGTCATCAGGCCACATGGCGCTCTTTGTAAATGCGTCCTTGAGGCCTTGTTCATTAGAAAGTGTCGCAAGGTGACGAGGAAGGCGATGCGGAAGCCTTGATTTTTAATCATGGTCTATAGATCAAAGAAAGTGAGATTGAGGTGAGATATTTCATATTATATCCCTTTCCACATGGGCGTACTTCCTTGCGATTGGTGACGCGTCTGATTTATAAACTTTATTCCCTGATTTTTCCTTAAATTGTGGAGATAGGTTTCCATGATGCTTACACTACCTTTACGGTGTGTAGATCACACAATGACGTTTTGTAGAAATGCTGACAGCTTAATGTACCGTAAAATGGGGTTACTTTGTGACAGATTTCGTATTTTTTCATTCTCTCACTGAACAATTATCAACACAAAGGCGAATGAATAGTGGCATAACGTTGCTGAAACATTCCCTCACATGACGGTATGTTCTACAAATCAGGATTTTTATTAGAAATGGATGTATTCAGGTTAAAAGCTGTCACAAAGTTGCCCCGTCGTGTGGGGCAACTTTGTGACAACGTTGTTTTAGGCTGAATGGCTCGCATAATGTTACCCCATCAAAAGTTTATTTGCATTATGTACCATCGCCGTCAGTGGTTTCTTCTGGGCTGTCGTCAAGAGAAGACCTCTTCCTAGGTCGTCTAGCTCTGATACCGGAGGAAGAGCTGCCCTTCTTTTCGTTTGTCGGTTTTCCTGTCTTGCTCGCTTCTTTTACAACGGCAACTGATACGCTTTTCCCCGTTGGGACGTTGAGCATCTTCCTCCTTTTAACAAAACAACATATAATTTAAATTAAAAACAGAGGGGGGTAACTTTGTGAGAGTTGGCGTGTCACAAAGTTACCCCGCGAAGTATCAAAATTTCAGTTTCCCTTCTATCAACTTCAATAGATGTGACGTGATTAAATTTATATTACAGTTTATTTTTAACCTACATATTAACAATCACAAGTACATACCTCTTTTCTCTGTTTTTCTCGTGAGGACGGGTCGAGCGCACAAAGTTTACGGTGCTTCAACAATGCGCGCTAAAACACCATTGAACATGTAATGTCCCATGTGGGACCTTTGAGGTATTAGAGGGGCTCCGGAGCGTGGGAACTTCCGTGGGAGCGTGGGAACTGCCGCTAGGTGACACGGCATATCAGGCGAGCTTGTTCGGTGGCTTACAGCTTTTCGGCTGCGCCTGGTCGTGGCGCATGATTTAAAGTACAGGAAACCGAGCGCGTATCACAAAGTAACCCCTGTAGTCACAAAGTAACCCCATTTTACGGTACTTTAATAGGGAAGAGCTTAGTGCAGCTCTCGGCAGAGTAACAACACACTCCGGGAACACTAGCTAGGAGACTGCCGTTGTAGCCGAAAACCTTAGTGTACAGCTCGCTAAATTTAACCTGTAAAACCTCGGTGCTCTATCTGGCTAGATCTTCTATTTCGGCTGTCTAAACAAGTGGTTTGAATAGTAACGTGCACAATAAAAATTACCGCTGAAAAAAGCAAACTTGCCATTGGATCCTTTAAATAAACAGTTGAAAAGTTTAAGCAATGATTTGATTGGTGCCGTATAAATCACTGCTAATAATTTCTCACAAAGCAAGCAGCAGGTGCAACGAAAAGAAGCAGCGCTGCTAGCCATAACAGTGAATGAATGAATGATTGAACGAATTAATCAATGGAAAGTCCCCGGAGGTTCTAAAGTGATTTGTAATCGTCCTATTTTTCTATACTTTGTCTAAACACCCTTCATTGTAGATTTCTCTAAAACGCTATTATAGGGTGATATTGAATGGCGTTTATGACCTCTTTTGTGGCATTCTTCGGTGTTTCAGAACGACTCCACCACAGCAGTATCCCGCGCTCACCGAAATGCAGGATTGGCATTAAATTTTCGCCTATTTGAGGGGTGAGATAAGATTGCCGCTCTCCGGAACATACGGACAAACTAGGTACCGTAGGGCTGCTGCACGTGTGCATTATTAACTGCTTTTTCACCATGACGATCTGGCTGCCGAATCTAATGCATCACTAGTCACATGCTTAACAACCTTATACAATAAGCCAATACAATACACAAACGCAACGAACACAAGGCACCGCGAATGCGACGTCGCCAACGGTCGACTGACCACGAGGGGTCCACGGGAGACGGCCCGCGGTGCCGTCCCCATGGATCCACCACAGGACACGCCCGTCTGCGCCCGCTGCCAAACTCCAAAGAGGCTCGCTCCATTTCTCTGTGCGCCGGCCTAGCCTCTCCTGCCAGGTGGCGCTGCTGGCGCCAACACGTTAACCCTAACCCGCGCTAGCACAGCACCCCCCTCTCGCCCCGCGCCTGTTAAACCTAAATGCGGGAAGTCCGCGCGACGCACGTGGGCCATGAGGCGCAAACGACCTTACAGGGGGTGATAACACCACAACTAAGTCTTAATGTAAGTGATGCGCACAATCCTCCATATCAACTTTAGATGTTCTCCTAGAGGGTGATTTTATTACACTACTCCGACATTCAGCGAACGCTTCATAGAAAGCTCTGATTTTTTCCGCTTGTTTCACTGAGTGTACTACGTATTCTTATCGGTCAGATATATAAACTTTTTGCAAGTTTGAGCGAAGACACATATTCAGGTCCGTAATGCATCCTCCATAATTTCTCGAAACAGAAACTTGATATGATACTCTATTCAGATAAAGAATATATATGGCGGACTTAAAAAATGAAAAAAAAATTTAGACATATAGGCAGCAAGTTTCGAAAAAGACGCGCTCTGACATAGCAAAAAAAACGCTCACGAAGTTTGCGCTATGTCACAAAAAAGTCACAGTTTCGCCACTAGGGCGAAGTAATGAATCCGATAGCAAGAAATTACTTTGTCACACAAAGAACGACAAGCAGCTCGATACTTGCAACGCGCCGCCGCAGCACAAAGAAGGACGCTCGAAAAGGACGCATAGGCATACACAGGGCAAGCGTGAACTAACAACTGTCGCAGTTGTTACGTGTTTGTATTTGAGCAACGCGCTGCGAGTGTCCACAATGGAGAAGCCGACGCTGTAGTTGTTGCCTCTGACATTTTTTCTACTGATTTATTTTTCTTTATGCCTCTGTTATATATACACATACATATATATATCCGGGACATGACGGCGTCGAAAGACGGCGACGGCGACAATCAGCCGAGAGTGTCCATATAATTGCTATCGCAATAAAGCTTGCGACAGAGAAGCTCGGGCCCGTCGCTGCTCGTATTCCCCGCCGAGCGGCACGTCTGGCTTCGAAATCTTCGGCTTCCTCCATGGGAGTGAGCACTTGCACAGGGCGCCCCACGACTGTCTCGGCACCTGTGCACTGTAGAGCGGAGGTTGCGCGAAATGTCTCTATCGGTGGGCGTGGCTCAGCTACCTCTACCGCGCGGCTTGGCCAGGTGGTGCGATTTCTGCTCGCGGTGCTTGCTTCCACTATCTTTGTATCTTAATTTCCCTCTCAGTGCCCATGGCTTTAAACTGCCATGTTACGCTATGCACGGCGGTCTCCTCACAGTGGGCGGCTATACATGACGTCACACCAGCTGTGCTGTTTGGGTTCCATAACTTTAAACTGCGTTGGGACGCTATGCACGGCATCTCCACCAGTCACTGTAACGATTCAGCTAGAGAGAGAAGACAGTGAGGCGTACTCGCAACTTGATTTGGAAGGTGATGGCCGAAGCGGAGCGGCGGCGGCTGTCTGGCCTCTAGACCGGCTGGTACCGTCAGCGCTTTCTCACTGGCTTGAGCCTCGAGCCATGCAATACACCCGGCACGGTGGTGGAAGAAATGATGATGATGATGAAGATGTAGATAACGATACAGATTACTCCCCGCCCCCGGCAGAAATAACCCCGAAATGACGAATGTGGCGCGTAATTACCAGAGTGTTGATAACGCGGGACGAGAGGGTCCGTGGGCAGTCGAAGTGGTAACACGAAAGGGTAATTGGGAATCAGTGTGTCACTGGCGGGCGGCAGTACGTGTGTGGTGGTGACGACGGCAAGCTATCGGAAGGAGCAGTTGCTGTCGAGAACATAGGTGTCGCAGTGCGAAGGAACTGCGCCTGGCTCGGCATCAGTCCAATCGGCGGAGATGAACGTTGTGCGCACTCTGCTACAGGTGTCTGGAGCACACAAAGGCGTCAAGGTGGGAGACACCAAGGTGGTTGCTGCTAGAGGAACGTTGACGTCGTCGTGGACGCCGAACACCGTATTGTGGTGTATCGTAGATGTTCACGGTGGGTGGATAGCACTGGTTCTATCGATTGCACAGCTCTGGATGGCGTTAGGGTTACCGCACGAAGCAGATACCAATGGTAGCACACATGCAGTGTGGCCCTGGACTGTGTCAATAGCGAGGCGAAGTGCATTTCAGTTCGGCATCGAAACTATCTATGCTGCCCCCAGCAATAGCGGCACGGGGTGTAGGGCGTCGGTGCTCTTTGCTGTACATGTGGCCAGCCAGACAAGCAGTCCTTGAGAGTTCCTGCCATGCTTGCAGCATTCCGCACGTTCGGACGTGGCCGATAACGGGTGCAAACTTCTGTTGCGGTACACTTCGAGGACAGTGGGTGTCGCTGCTGGCAAGACGCAGGAGCGAATCGATGAAAAGTCGTGCTCGTCGATGGTCGTGCATGACTAACCCTTCGTAATGGAAGTGCGAACAGTGGGAGAGAAAATGACTTATGCAGAGTCCATGTCGCGCGGCTTGCTAGCCGTCACAGAATCTGATGTTCCTGCGGTGTCGCGAGCCGTCTGGGTTGGAGAAGACCCACGGATGAAGGGCATGCGTGATGAACCTCCGGCCGAGGGCTTCGAAGAAACACACCTCTTGGTGGGCAAGTCGATAGACGTGGATAGCAGCCACAAGCGGCACTGCCTCAAGGGCGCTGCCTCAACATTCGCCTGCGCGAGCATCATAGCTCTCTTAAGGGTACGCCGTATTCACATTTGTCCGCCCACTGTGCCGCTTGCGGCTGCTCACCGGAGTTCTGCCGCACGACCACTGTTTTTGACCACAATGACGCCCGTATTAGAGAGATAGCTGAAGCTTTTTCCTATCAGCAAAAATGGTGACACGTGTGTCAGCACGCCATCGATTGCGTTGCTTGATTGCGAGGTGGCTTACTTGGAAAATACTTAAATTTTGCTGAATGCCTGCAATTCTCTTGTAATGTGCTTAGGGTGCGCGCGCATTTCTGTTTTTCCCTTCCTTTTTCTTTGTGCTTGAATAAAGCATTTAGTTGTCAGTCAGCGCTCGTGTCGTGCAGTCTCTTCTCTGTGTCTTGTTTTTTGCGCTGTTCAATATGACTTCCAACAACAGCAGTTCAGCCAACAGCCGCAGCTGTAGGACTGTTTTCAACACACTATTAAATATTTTTTTGGCACTCGCCTGCATGAAGAGCTCGTGTGTTCTCTGCGCGGCTGTAATTTCTTCTCTGTATTCGCCGCTTTTTGACGCTAGAGTCTGTGCTGATGCAAATGTCGCCGCACATTTCTAAGAAGCTTTTGCAACATAGGAGCGTTATGAAAAAGTTTAATGGCAGTGACCTTCTGCGCTGTACAATAAATAGTTTAAAAGTACATAGGAAAATTGTGTGCTGTGATTGAAACCTTACGATGAACGTACCGTTCACACGCGATGAACGCGTGTGAACGTACCGATTTAAGGATTAAATATAAGGCGATGTCTCTAGAACTGACCGGTACATCCCTACGCTCGTAATTAGAATAAAAACGATTATGACAAATTCTGACCGCTGAGCATGAATTTTATTTGGGGTGTATGTAAATAGACAATGAAATAGAACGCTGGCGTAGCTAGTCTTAGTGGATGCTGATAAACTCCCGGTATTTCAAAAAATTTCGCTCTTCCACTAAGGCATTCTTTACGGTAAAAGCCTGGTTGCGCCCCAAAAATATCAGCAATCGAATATAATTTATAAATATTATAACTTCACTTGTTTTTCGGAATTCTCCATATGAAGCCTAGGCTTCGTAGACGTTCCCAAAAATTCACGAGAAATGAACGGTTCGTGTGCCCATTGAATATCATCTATTTCGGTGCTCAGATGCTGGGAAAGAGTAGGCGCAGGTGACAATTTTTTCGCGCGTAGAGAGCGTGGAGAAAACTCATAATAAGGGAGCCTAGATATACCGCGAAGATCAGAGTCTTGCGAGGCATTATTTCATTGAACGCATTATTTACCCGCGTGGCACACTAAAAGATCGCTGAACTGCTTGTGAGCTTGCAGGCACTCTGTTTTATTTTTTCTTATTAGCACCAAGGAATCGTCTTTGAATATGCGCATCTTGCATTGTAAAACGGTAAGAAAGATAAAAAAGACGCAATTTCTGCAGAAAGGCGATATAGCAGTATCGCGATGTAGCAATGTGTAAGAACAATGTAGAAGGCAATGTTCGTAGCTTTATTATTTATTTATTTATTTATTTATTTAGGAGAATACTGCCAGTCTGAATGCCAGACTTTGGGAGGGGGTGGGCGGTACAACGAACATAACAACTTGCAGGAAGTACGAAAAATATTGAGCAGATTATGCAGCAGTATAGATAGTGTTTAGAAAAAAAAACGCGTTGATTCACATCACCCGTAAGTTATGCGCTAAATGTTCGCTTACCGTTTGCAGTAAGGAGTAGCAACGTCACGATAGCCACATCCAAAGATCTCACCATATACGATTTGCGAACCCTCGTTGTGATAACGCTGGCGTGATGAGCAGCGTATATAAAAAGAGTCACAGTGTCGCCGCATGGACGAAGCAACGAATGCGATAGCAACAAAATGGAACTCCTTTAGCGTTAATCTCGGCACAAGGAAACAGCTACCGCCACAGCGAACCAAGCATCCTTCGCATTGTCGATCTCTTCATCCCAAACAGAGCAGTGAGGACAGTGCGCTCAGAAACGCACGAACAGCAATGTATGGAGTCCGCTTTAGCTCGATTTGCCTTTTCACCAGCCGCCGATCACCGGCAACGCACGCCCGCTATTCGTTTATGCCGTGGCGACGGGCACAGAATAAACAGCTCCTCCATTTCTCTCCACAGGCGGCGAAGAGGCTTCACATCACTCGTCTTCGCTGATCGCCGCAGTATCGTGCCCATCTGGGTTTCTTGCTACATCATTGGGACGGGAACAGATAGCGGATAGCATGGTGCTGTGAGAGTACAAAATTTAAAGCTTGTTAGTGCCGTGGCTTGTGTGTCGTCCTCTCAGCGGCGCAGTTCGTTTCTGTCCGAATTTTACCTCACCCTCCCATACTTTTTTTTTCAAACCCACAGCATGGTGAATGAGTGCTCAAATTTGTATGATCACCACTTAGAGCATACCTAGCATCACCACAGCAGCGGTGTGCCATCGCAGGGTCGTAATTTACCGGCAAAAATGAGCGCTACTGTTCTTGAAGCACAGTGAAGTTTGCCGGAGGAGGAGGAGGAAGGGAAGGAATGAACGACAACCAGACGCGCGTCCGGTTCATGCTACTGTGCTTAGGGAAGAGGATAGAAGGCATAAAGATAAAAGCGTCGGAGCAGGAGGGGAGGAAAGAAAGCAAAAACATGACACAGATAGTGTGGTCGTATCATGTATAGTGAAATATTACATGTGGCGATAATGTCACTATGCATTAGTGGTAAAGTCATCAGGCCACATGGCACTCTTGGTAAATGCGTCCGTGAAGCCTAGTTCATTACAAAGTGTCGCAAGGTGACGAGGAAGGCGATGGGGAAGCCTTGATTTTAAATCAGGGCCTGTAGATCAAGGAAAGTGATATTGAGGTGAGATATTCTATATTATATTCCTTTCCACATGGGCGTCCTTCCTTGCCATTGGTGACGCGACTAATTTGGTAAATTTTACTCCCCGAATTTTTCTTAACCCTTTGTGCGGCAGTGGGACACATACGTCCCACTTTTCGGTCTACAGAAAAAAATTTCTCCCACATCACCCGTTGCAATTAGCGCAACATTAAGTCACTCATATCTTACCTAAGTCATCGTAATCTCGAAAAAAATTATTTTACCACGCTTTCGAAGGGTGGATGTAGTGTTACAATAGCGTTGAATTTCGGTCAATTTTTTGTGATCGCTTCTGAATTTTTCTCTATTTGAGATACATAGAACCTACCAATCAAAATACCGGATAATATCCTCCTTTTCTGGTTTTTGAGAGAGACGATCTTAGCTTCCAGTCATCACGTGTTTTTTGTAAATTTGCGAAATAACTTGAGCAATAAATGCCTCGGAACAATCCCCCCTCAAAATTATCCCGCTAATCGCGCAGCGCAATTGCGGATATTAATGCGTGGAAATATTTTTCTCGATATTATATACCTCTTGAAATGTAGCCACATGTTCAGGGATAACATCTGTACTCGAAAATTTCAACAGCATAAGCTAGGACAGCCAAATGGAGAAAAAAAAGTGGTCAAGGCATGCGGTGAAGTAAGTTTTACAGGGACATACCACAGCGCTTTGAAGGCTCAAGAGACGCAACTGCAGGCGGCGTTCTCCTGCTCAAATGGGGTCCGCACAACTTTTTTCTTCACAACTTTAGAAGTGGTACTCTGTGCCACTTGCTTCGGCCGTTTCATCGCAAAATTCCCGTTGATGCATTCGCGAGATGGTTGCCTTCATGAGGCAGTGGGACAGTGTTTTTCCACTTTTTGAAAACACTCTCATGAGTCAGTGGGACATATATGTCCCACTTTTTTTTCAGTAAACTACTGGCTTGTTTTTGATGAAATTTGTTTCATACTATTTCTTTCTAGTTCATATCATTAAAGCACAGCCGGTTTTTATATTACCATGTCAAAAATATAGGACGACCGACAAAGGGTTAAATTGAGGAGGTAGGCTTGCATGAGGCCTACGCTACGAGCGCGACCTGAATGGCACGCGACGTTGCTCCACCGCAGAGCACACTAATATGTTGCGGCTGGATTCGTCGACTCCGAGACGCGGCGAAGAAAAGGCGCTTTAGCGATGTGGTCATCTAATACTGGTTCACTAATGCAAGATGCAGCGCAGCGTGACAATCACGAGATTATGGGCCGTACAGGGCAACTCCGCAAGACCTATCGAGCATACCTGCGGCGCTACGGCTTTCACACAAAGGGACTGCGAAACTGCCCATCAGCTCGACTGTCTCTTTTGCCTTGCCCATCCAGTGCAAGCCATGCTATTTTTTATACTGCCTGATGTTATTATGCAAATATAATAATAATAATAATAATAATAATAATAATAATAATAATAATAATAATAATAATTTCCGGGTTTTGACGTCCTAAAACCACGCCGTAGTGGAGGGCTCCGCAAAATTTGACTTCTAGGGTTCTTTAACGTACACTATAATCTAAGCTCACGGGCATGCAATAAACACGCTTGTACTTAGATGCAGGTTCAAGTTTCAGACTTAGCACTTAAAGCCATAGAACGTAATTTTCATTGCTGGTCATACGCTCCAAGTTTTACTGCCGCAGCTTCTTGAACGACACTCACGCTTCCTCGTAAACCTCCTTCACTTGCGGAAGAAAAACTGGCAAGCGTGAACGTTGTCGACATCGCCTTGGATGTCCAGTGGCTCGATGTGACATTGATCTATAGACTCTCCCAGCGGGCGTCGACAATTTTTTACAGCGCCATGGCACACCAACGCAGTCTCATCATTCTAAAAGCCGGCCGCTTCACTTCTATACTAACTCTCGTTCACAAGAGGCCCGATCAGCCGATCATACTTAGTGCTGTTTTCAGAAACTCAACGTAAAATATTTAAAGCAAGTCAAGTCGCAGGCCTGTCTGTTTTCTTCAATCGTGAAAACTGAATGTATTTCAGGTTTTTTGTTCTTGCCGTTATTGTGGCAAATAACACTCCGGATCACGGGAGTCTCCGTTCGTGTGTGACTCGTTCTGTCGTGTTCCTATAGAGTGTACATTTTCGAGAAAACAACGTCAGCAATGCCTCAATTTTGACAAATTTTGTACTCTATAAACGAAGCTGACTTTAGCGAACCACTCAGTGTTGTACTGCTGAACGGCAGCACTTTTTAATGAGGCCAGACAAACACTCGATGAAGCAGGCAAAAGCAAACTTAATTTGGGATGTCGTTAGTGGGAATAAAGGCAGTGGAGTTTTTACATATCATAAAAACAGCACGAACGCTGGGCACCCATTTACTAGTGAAGCAAGTCCTGAGTAACCTTTAGCCGAGATGTGCAGGCAAAAAAAGAAAAGAAAAATACAATGCATGCGAATTGAAAGGACGTTAAGCAGAAACTCATATCGAGTGACCTAGTTCACAAAAACGCTAGCAGAATTCCATCGCACTAAATATGGAAAAAATGCAAGAAGAGGACCAAATGACGTCGACATGATAATTACACGTGACAAGGAACATGGAACTTTTCTCAATTTAAAATAGTACCAACGCAGCGGATACTTCGTGAAGGAAACAGATCACGTAATTTGAACCTTTGTGATGCCTTCATTTGTGTTGCAGTAAGCATTTGAGCTCTTAAAGTCTTTGCGTGAGCTCATGTACGTGAGCTATCGTTAGGCTTGAAAAACCGTGCTTAAACAGCTTAAGAAAACATAGTTGGAGATACGAGGACAAGACTTTGGCCTGCTAACCAGTCTTTACTACTCAGGTACGATGTTTTATATGCCACCCACCTGAAGTTTCAATGTGTAGAATAGAAATACCATTCTTTTCGTAATCTCCCAGGAGAGACGACGTCACGCTTCATCGTTAAATGACGACTTTCGTAATAACGAGTCACCCGTGATGATGAGGTCGCCCGTTATTCCTGCCATCGGACGTAATGAAGCTTCTCGTGTACCCATTCTTCCTTGCTTCGCTGTACTTTCAATCTTGCTTCGTGTACTGCCTTTACTTCTTACTTCCTTTCTCCTAGGTGACCGATATGACAATGATAACCTACCGCTAATGAACACTAAATATGAAAGGAGTGTTCTAAAAAAAAACATATGTGCACTAATTTTATTCGAAGGCAACTAACATTCACCACATTCATAACTACGGCATAACCACCGATATCGTACTACAGTCCCGTCTTGTCGCTTTTTGTCGTCCTTTATGTTGTTCAACACAACATGTGGTCGTGTTAACTAGTAGCTCTTGCACACGTGTTTTCACGCTGTCATGAGTGTGAAAAAACCAGCTCTGTCAAACTATGAATTGTCATTTAGATTTTGTATGACTTCCTTCCCCAAAATTACACCGACAAAAACAAACGCTCAAAACAAGACAACCACGTAACGTACCGTTGTCAGTTTCCCGAAGTTAAACAAAAAAAAGGGCTCTCGCAATTCATGAGGGTACGACTGCACATTCCCCATTTATTCTCCGCGGTTGTTTACTTGATTACAAGAGAAGCCAAGGAGACAGCCGCCATCGCCAAAAAACATTATTAAAATATTAACGCGTTCTAAAAACGCGTGAATGTTAGCACTGGGCTTGATTTCCACCTCTGGTTTTAATTTATCGCTTTAGGTGTGTCTAGAAGATTGGAGTCTTGAAGCGTTTGTCATGTAGACGCTGTTCTACGACACATTCGCCCACAGAGCTAGAAAAACAGTGGGGCAAGACGCTTGACGCACTCTTCTTTAGCGGGATGGCAGGGCTGTCATCTTGTGTGCTGGAGCGTTCTTTGTTACAGGCTTCAGGTGCGGGAGACAGCATAATTATGGTCTTCAGTCGCGGAAGTAGAATCTCTGCCTTACTGGGGGTAGCCGGTCGTATCCCCCATATTTTTGTTGTTCTGTTGAGATTGTCTTGATTAACACATTTTCTTGGTAAACACTGATGTATGTGGCGCATTTATTGACCTTCTTGACGCACGATATCCTGTCAGCAGCATGTGAGAAATCTCCTCTCGTGGTGTCACGCTGCAGTGTTTATTTGCCCCTCCGCCTTTATCTGCAGTTTTCTTGGGGCGTCTCGAGGCGTCGCTCCCAAACTGACTAATTTATACAAATGGTCACGACCGTTTCAATATGTATCTCAGAACCATGACAGACGCATCGAAACCCCCGCCGATATCTGTGGCATACCCACGAAATACAAAACTTCTAAAAGACTTCTCGAAACAGCTACAAACAGCTAAAGACGTTTTGGTCTACGCGAAGACCTAAAATAGAGATTTTCAAAATTAAAGATTCGTGCCTCGATGTGCTTGCATACAGTTTATTTGTCTTTTTAACAACTACGAGAACCTTTTCTGCCAAACAAGTCATAACGCCTAAAACGAGACATTTTTAGACACTTTTTAGTGCGAGCGCACGACTACTTAAATTATTCTTCGAACGTTTTGTCGAGAAGCGCCGAAATGTCAAAACGTCATGTAAAAAAAGCGGTGACCGTCAGTTTTACTAACAAATGACGCAACTAACCAACCTCCAAAATGATTGGTGTACCTATAATTATCAATAGTTGGGTAAGCGTTTCTGTTCAAGTCAAGGTAGACAAGGTGCTCATATGATAATGATGCTTCCAGCAGCAAGCTCGGGAAACTGCGACCGACAACACCAGCAAAACGCTGGCGCGTACGCCAGTACGCATCATCATCAGTACGCATCGGCGTGACGTGACGGTATGACGCGCATAAACTACAAGTGGTAATATTCAAATCATGACATGTCATGGCCAACACGATTGCATGCCACGCTCATGACACTCTCGGGGCCGTTTCGCTAGCTTGATATTCAGCAAATTTGGTATTGAGTGACGTGACTGTATGACGCGCATAAATGACAAGTGGTAATATTTAAAGCATGACACGTCATGGCCAACATGATTGCATACCACGCTCATGACACTCTCGGGGCCGTTTCGCTAGCTTGATATTCAGCAAATTTGGTATTGAGTGACGTGACTCTATGACGCGCATAAATGACAAGTGGTAATATTTAAAGCATGACACGTCATGGCCAACATGATTGCATACCACGCTCATGACACTCTCGGGGCCGTTTCGCTATCTTGATATTCAGAAAATTTGGTATTGAGTGACGTGACTGAATGACAAGCACAAATGACAAGTGGTTATATGAAAATCATGACGTCATGTGCAACATGACTTGCATGCCACGCTCATGGTGCGCTTGCGTCCAGTTCGCTAGCACGATATACAGCAAAATTGATATTGCGCGACGTGACTGTATGATGACGAACATAAATGACAGGTCCTAAATTGTAAATCATCACATGCATATTATGTACAGCATGATTTGTTCATTGCTGGCTGCTTCGCATTACATCGATCCGCACAGCGCGTGGGATCTGCCGTTTTTTTATTAATATTTTTTGTGAGTGTTTGCAACTCGTGTAGTAAAACTGGGGTCAGACGTGCTTCGCAACTGGTTGTGTTGTAGCGGCGTTCTTTTCACAGTAAATTTCAAGGTGTGTTAATGCAATTTGCTTTTCGTAATTGGAAACATCTTGCATGAAAGCCATAGCAATCTCTCACAACACTTGCTGGGTAAAATGTTAGCAAATGTGTAAGAAACCCAAGTACTTAGCCCAGGACAGTATTGGCCTGCAGGCAGTCCTGGGCTAAGTACTTGGGTTTATTACACCTTTGCGAACATTTTACCCTCGCGCCCTGTTGCGGCAAACTCCGCACTAATAACACCTCACACATTACCACATTGGTCGTGGGAGGCGCGACTCTCGGATCAGGCCTTGGGAAGCCAACTGGCGACCCTAGACCAGGCCCGGCGAGCCGCTATAGCCAGTGGAGCTCTGGACGAAGGGCCCCACCCACTTTAGTTACTAACAGGAGGTACTAATAAAAGTTTAATCTCTCTCTCTTACCTCAGGACACACTAATACCAGTACTTTAGAGTTCCCTCACGTTATGACATGCTGAATCGTAGACAAGTTTGTTTTCTGTATGGTTCGCTATGCGCTTGCAAATTTCGCAAAATACTTTTCTACGAAATATATAAATAATCTACAAGCTACAGGCTTTTGGTCCCGCGACTCACAACCCGGAGCCCATCTTTAGCATACAAATTACTGCTACCACACTTAGTTCTCCAGACTGCGTGTAAGCTCAGCTGCGAGCATGCGTGAAAAGTGGCTCATAGTTTACACCTTTTCATGAAGCCCCAATTTTTTAGATGTGAAGCATCTTATGGCGAAGCTTAATCCGGTGGTGGTGGTGGTGGTGGTGTGCCGGCGTGGCCACCCTTACTGCGCATGCGCAAACTTTTCAAAAAGAAAAATAAAAACCTCCTCTCCCCCCTCTCTCTCCACTGGGCATCCCTCCCCACGGCAACCACACCCTCACTGCGCATGCGCCTTCCCTCCTCTCTCCCCTGCTACGTTCCCCCCTCTCTCCTCTAGGCATCCCTGCCCGCGGCGTCCATACTCTCACTGCGCATGCGCGTCCCCCCTCTCTCTCCTCTCCTACGCTCCCTCTCTCTCCTCTAGGCATCCCTGCCCGCGGTGTCCACACTCCCACTGCGCATGCGCGTCCCGCCCCTCTCTCTCCTCTCCTACGTTCCCCCCTCTCTCGCCTCGCGACGCCGACGCAGGCAGCGTCTGCTAGCGAGTTTCTTGGTTGAAAAAAAATGCCCCCCACCTCCCCGAAGGGAATCGTGAGGAAATGCGAATGCATTTCGCGCGCGCTTCACTCCATTTATATATGGTGGTTGTGGTTCGAAGAAGGAAAAGGCGCCTAATTTCTGCAGCCCGGTCGGGAGCACGGCGCAGCGCCTGTTTTTTTTTTTTGCTTTTGTTCTGTTTTTTCTTCTTTTTTTATTTACCTTTTTTCTTCTTTTTTGTTCTTTTTTCCTTATTTTTAATTTTTTTAATTTTTTTTTTCATATATAGCTCCGCCGAGCTCCCGCGATGCGAGCGCCCTCACGCACTTGAAATGCATTCGCATTTAAAACTGGAGATGCGTAAAGCACGCAGCGATGGAGCGGTGTTTCCTACTGGAACATGCCAATCGCTGCTAATGGGCTATGAGAGACAGAAGACTCCGACTGGACACAGAGAGCCGCAGTCGGCTTTTAGTTAACGCGCACGCTGCGAATTTTTATTGTTCAACAACGCACAGGAGAAATCTCCCACCGGCACCACCTTGGAGGTCAAGATCCATTGCCATATATACGGGATGGACAGTGAACGGTTGTGCAGCGCGAGCAGTCGGTTTTTTCAACCAAGAAACTCGCTAGCAGACGCTGCCTGCGTCGGCGTCGCGAGGCGAGAGAGGGGGGTAGCGTAGGAGAGGAGAGAGAGGGGGACGCGCATGCGCAGTGGGGGTGTGGACGCTGTGGGCAGGGATGCCTAGAGGAGAGAGGGGGGAGCGTATTAGAGGAGAGAGAGGGGGACGCGCATGCGCAGTGGGAGTGCGGGGAGGGATGCCTAGAGGAGAGAGAGGGGGAGCGTAGGAGGGGAGAGAGGAGGGGAGGCGCATGCGCAGTGAGGGTGCGGTTGCCGCGGGGAGGGATGCCTAGAGGAGAGAGGGGGAGAGAGGAGGTTTTTTATTTATATTTTTTTTAAAGGGCTTGCGCATGCGCAGTATGGGTGGTCACGCCGCCCACCACCACCACCGGATAAGATGCTTCACATCTAACACCTGCCGGCGCTTACCTCCTCAACCTGTCCTCCTCCTCCGCGACTACGCTGGACAACGCTGGACAACGCCGGACAACGCCCACAACGCCGGATGCCTGACATAGCCCTACTATGAAATGCATTCGCATTTAAAACCGACTGCTCGCGCTGCACAACTGTTCACTGGCCACCCCCTATATATGGCAATGGCTCTCGACCTCTAAGGTGGTGCCGGTGGGAGATTTCTCCTGTGCGTTGTTGAACAATAAAAATTCGCAGCGTGCGCGTTAACTAAAAAGCGGACTGCGGGTCTCTGTGTCCAGTCGGAGTCTTCTGTCTCTCATTGCCCATTAGCAGCGATTGGCATGTTCCAGTAGGAAACACCGCTCCATCACTGCGTGCTTTGCGCCTCCCCAGTTATCTGTCCTGCGCAACGCTGCGATGAGCACCAGCGTCAACGCCACCGCCAATGTAAGCGTTAGCGCCCGCTGCTGCTTCACATCTACACATGGTTCCCTTTAGCGTGAGATGGTGTAATTTTTTTGCCGTACTATTCAAAGTAGTGTGACATGTCTCTTTTATAGCGTTACTACGGCTCCATCGTATGGTACTTTAGTGAAGTGGTCACTTCCTTAACGACGCATCGCATATAAAGCATAGAACTGTTGCATACAACGCATTTAAACTTCGAGTTGCTGTAAAAGCTGTGATCTAAAGAAAGCGTTGTGCTCTCACTGCAATAAAGCTGAAGCTTCTAAATAAAAGCGAAGCTATAGTAATAAACTGAAAATACAAATCGCCTTAACGATATTCGCCACGAGTCAGTATTACCGCACTGCGGGACACCACCGACGTTCCTAATTTTTAACTGACCATTTCATCGTAATAGATCGTTCAGGGCGGATGCAATAAGGAGGCCAAAACTGTAATTTGAGAATCTATACAACCACCAAAACCCTCTCATTTCGCAGTCGGTGCAAACAACTGGTTTCAACTGCATTATAATTTATCTTTTCTCATCTCCGTCAGGCAAAACGACATTCTTCCTCATGTGGCAAATTTGTAAAATGAAAGAGCACTTCCCCTTAGCATTACGCCACGTGCCGCTCGAAAACAAATATGTAATCAATATTAAACTGTCATTACATTCCGAGCGTTAACCAGCGTTTACAAAAAATTCGCCAGCGGCAGCCAATTATGCAGTGCCATTTGATGTCTTATTCACTTCCTAGATGTTGGAGACAAATTGGAGGGGAAATTTTCGTTTTCATGGCACTGTGACAACTCTACCTTATAGTCATTTCTTTTTTGAATCTCTTTCGAAATACTTATCATTCCAACTGAAGCGTGCGGACAAGACAAATTGGACCTTCATTATTTTGTCATTCACTGAGTCTTTAGCGAGTCAAGGAAAAAAAAACCTATTGGGTTTATGCAAGAAGCGGATGTCGCCGTGAAGGCATGATTGAAGACTGTGCTAGTCATTCGGAAGAGGGAATACCACGTTGATTTCCTTTCACTCTCGAATTATTCTTTGGTGCCGATATGCAAATGTCACCATGCTTATCTACTTTCGTTTGCCCAAGTTTCGTTTCCATTTGCTGATTGGTCACTGCTTTTCTGTCCCCATTTCCGATATTCGAATTTCTGAAGCTGACGTTTTCTTTGTCTAAACTGATAATTTCGCTTAGCGACAGTAGCTCCAGCGGTGAAGTTTTCGTTTTCCTTTTTACGCATAATTTGGCGCGAAGAGTGGTCCCTTGCTGGCAAGGAAGCCGTACCTCTTCCTTACGAGACTGCATATTACTTCGGACTTTCAATTCGCGAGGAAGAATGGCGAGTCTGCTTAAAGTGACGCCGAATGGTTTCGGCAGCTGAAGGCAGCCATTAAGGGAAAAAAAACTTTGCAGACTGGCTTAATACGCCAACACCTCTCGAGGAAAGCAACGAATTGAAGGGCACAGTGGAACCCACGAAACGGGAACAATCAGAGAGCTCTCTCAGTCAGAAACCGACAATTTTCATGGAAGCCGTTAGAATGAAATCAACAGAAATATGGGATGCTTGCTGTCACCGCCTGATTAGCAAGAAAGGAAATTATTTCATTTCATTCAGGAGGGCAAAGAAATTCTTCAAATGCTGAAAAATACATCGAAACTCAAATTGTCGAGGTGGACGTCAGAATATAAAAGCCGCGGACTAGGCGTACGTGTATGACCTCAATGAGCTACTTTTATGTGCCTCGCTAATTACATAGATACGCCAAAAAGCCCAAAGGCTTTTTGCCTTTGGGCTTGCGGCATTTGTAAAACAATGTCGGGCTACCGATCAAGCGACG
>JALIZH010012431.1:0-27500 GCA_030522465.1 Rhipicephalus appendiculatus | reverse complement strand
TATTTTGTCAATTCAGTGCTTGTGCCAAGTAACAAAGGTCATCCACGAGTCAACAGAAATGATTTGCGGTTTCCAAAGGCTGCTTATGACGTCAATACGGACGGAGTGTTTTAAAGCAGACCGTGGGATTTCGAAGTGCAGCGTACATCATGCCGCCATAAAATCTGAGACGAGACCGGCAAAGTTATGAAGAAACGAGATTCCTTTTTTAGCGCGCTTTCGCAAGGTCGCGCTGGATACATCTACAAGGAACCTTGTGTGCTTTTTTGTAATGCGTGTAGTCTGTTTATATATATATATATATATATATATATATATATATATATATATATATATATATATATATATATATATATATATATATATATATATATATATATATATGCACACAGTATAACGCCGCTGTTACGTCGCAACTGCGGAACCGTTCCCGTACGGTACGTTGCGTAACGCGCCCCGAGCCAGCTGAGCGACCGTGGCATAGAGCGGCCATGTTGGCTTTACCCGCAGCTTGGCCTGCCTTGACCGCAAGATTAGCTGCTTAGCCGCACGAGTGGCACAAGCAACTCGCATAACGTACATTCGGTTGCCGGGAACAAAAGCCTTCGATATTCCTAGCGCTCACATCCTGTGTATGGCATAATTGGTTGTAGACTTGCGTTTAGCACTTGCGAAAGTAAGGCCTTCAAGGGTTGTGTTTGTTTCTACTGTCACACGGGCGTGGACACCACATCGTCATTTGTCCTAGGAGTTCGTGCGGTTCGCAGTCGAAATTGTCATTTTGGTTGCGCTGCGTGTCCTTAGTCATTTCACGCCCATAACTGTAGTTGCCAAATGAATCGCATACGTTGATCACACCTCTGTGAACGACACCCTCCTTAGTTCCATGGTTCTGTCCGTCAGCTGGATAGTGGCTCAGTGCCCCAATGTGTGCAAGTGGAAAAGTTTTGGGAGTTGGTGGAGCAGGGAGTTGTTTTTTTCGGCGATCGTTTCCGCGAATACTTTCACGTTTCCAAGGCGTTCGACCGTCTAACGGACGAGCCGCAGTGGCGCGACATTATGCCAGTACCATTACATTATTGCGGATAGACACCATCGCATCCGGTGACAATCTCGCGAAGGTATCCCCAAAGTGATCGCTTGCGAGACATACCGTGCCTGCACTTCATTTATTTGAAGGATATGACACTGCAGGTGCTCTAAAACATTTTTGTGCTGTTCGGACAATAGTACACGCACTAGGCAACGTTGTACGGTTTTCCAAGCGTAAGCACTGAAATTAAATTCTGTACTGCTACTGAAGTGGAAACAGTGCGTTTTAGATGCGAAGCAGCTCTTTGACTAGGCTGTGTAACGCTGTCCCTCCGTCCGGGCGTCTGTACGAACGCGCCGCAACGCGGTCCCCTCGCCGCAGGTGTTGGAGCGGTGCCAAGTAGGTCACGCCGCAGCTGCGCGTTGACGTCACGCTCCCCTCGCAGTGCGCGCTGACGTCACTCTCTCCCTCGCCTGCCGCGCGCTCGCCGCAGCGCCCGCAGCTGCCGCCTGAAGCGCTGGACACATGGTGCGATTCAGCATCCGATCCGACGTGCGGCGCCGCACGCGGCGTACGACGATTCACGACACATGGGGCGAACGAGCAATCAGCGCGCAGGCTCCGCCGACACACGGCACCTCAGCTTGCACGCTCGGAAAACATCGTATCCACTGCATTTAGTTCAAAACAAACAACCTCACACAGCCATGCTTCGTTCTCTAAGAACATTGCCAACAAAGCTACGCCTTCGCGAGCTACAATCATCGCAACAGCTCACATTCACTCACGACTACGAGCGTAGGCCTAGCTAGGCGGACGCTCTCGGTAGCGCCGCTCGAGTTCAAACGCGAGCGGATTGTCGAGCGCTTATTTTTGCCAGCACGATAAAAGCTTGTGCTCTAATATGACGCGTTTACACGCGCAATTGGTGTTATCGACTGCCTCGATGTGAAGAGCACGGGTGGGAACGAAGCGAGCCGGTTCGCCGAGACGGCCGGTGCCAATGTTTACCTGTGAAACGGCCTTCCATCACGGCTCAATATCTCGTTGGTGGTTCGGAAACGGACGTCGCCTTGCAGAAATGGCATACTGCAAGCATCACTTTATTCAATCATGACGTATTTGACGTCAGAAACAGTTTATCCAATGTTTTTCATGCCACCGACAACGGCGATATCCACAAATACCAGGACGATCTGAGCCATCGCAGCCGTCGCAGCGGCAGCGGCGGGGAACGAACCAGCGGCACAGGTTGGCACGGGCGCCACCAGTGGCGCCGCTTGTCGAGCTCCCGCGCTGCCATTGGCTGCGGCCGCCCGACCGGAGCGGTAGCCGCGCGGCAACATTCAGCAAGTTGGATGCCCGCGCGGCGTGCGAATCGGCGCCGCATGCTGTTGGAATCTGTTGCATGTCTGTCGTATGCGGCTGTTGGCACGAACAGCCGTACGGCAAATCGCATCCGAATTCGCACCATGTGTCCAGCACTTGACGCGCGCCTAACGTACGCGTTGAAACATGTCTGTACGCGTCACCTCTCTCTCGCTTCACCCTCTCCACCGCTCCCATGCGCAACGCTGCTGCTTCGCATCCCATCAGGGTTCCCTTTGGGAAGATGGTGTAATTCGCTTCTCTTCTCTGCACGTTCATTTTTTTTTTACACGGGGATAATGTAATCGACATAACAATCACTGTGTTTCCATTTCAATATGCAGAACCAACTAGCACAAAGCTTCACTTTACTCTTTACCACTAAATAAATATTCGTTTTTCTGGTGTCTCGCCTCTTCCTTTTATTTCTTACGGCCCCTCCAAGGACGAATAACCGGGCTCTGCTGTTTGTAGCCTATATTGTTTATATAAATAAACTTGGAAGAATGTTGTAGATGTTGCACCAGCACTTGTTGACATATCCCTGCAAATGAAACTCATAGAAACGGCTCGTTTGCGTCTATATATAACAGGAAACAGATTCGAAAAACAAATAAAGGTGGTGCGAAATGGTGACTGAGGAGAAAAGGCTGTTGAGAGAGTTGGTTATTCGTCACTAATAAAACTGGCGATCGAGACCTGTCCTGTCGCCTTTTTCGTCTCGTCACACCTCCTTCCCCGCTAATTTGCTCTTAGTGTTCCTCTCGGTGTTCTCACAGTATTTCCATGCAATGAAATGAAGAACTCACAAAATCCCTCATTCACTCAGGTAATACGAGTGGAACGCGAAAGCCATCTCATTGTTCCTCTCAAATGGCGTATTTATCCTGCCCCGCCATCCACTGAAAGCTTCCCGTAGCTAGCGGAGTTTTCCTCTACCTCCAGGATCGGAGGCACACTCACCAGGTTTTGTGCTCCCTCCGGGATCGGTACACATTAGGCCAAGCTACCATTTCTTGCGATGACGTGATCATGTAACGTCACGATGACATCATAATGACGTAATAAATTTTGGCGAGATTCGGTCATGATGACGTCATCACGTGATGATGATTTTTTGCACCAGTCGTGTTGATGACGCCCAAAGGAGACGCCCTCGAGGTACGCCAGTCAATTTTCGCGTTTGATAAGGCATCTAAGGCTTTCGCCTTAAGTTTTCGAATCTGTCTTGAAGAAGTTTCATCACAAGTCACAAGCACCGGTGAAATGCCCTGGCTTCAGTGTGAAGCAGCGTACTTTCGTACGACTCTCTTACAACGTAAAATGTTATGAGCTCAATACAAGAGCCTATTTTCATTGCGGTTTCATTAGCCACCGGTGGCCATGGCAGATATCGCGCACATTGATGAAACAAAACGGGGGTTCAGTCGTAATCGAACAAAGGTATTTTGTCTAACTGTCAGGTATTCTACCAAAGAGGCAAGCCAGTGCTTGAAATTTATCAGGAAAAGAGGCCCTATACAAGCACCATGTCGGACGAGAAATCCGATGTAAGACGTAGTCTTTCGTGTCAAAAGCGTAGTACTGCAAAACGCTTTTCACCACGCGAAATGCGTGACGAATGGGTGGTTAAAAGCTGACCGACCCCTTACGAAAGGCTCAGGCATAAGTTTCAACATTATCGTTAAAAGCCACCGGAGCATCGGCCGTTTTGTGCAGCGGCGTACATGCACTGATTGCCTTACGGATGCGCAGTGCTCTTTCGCAAGTGTACACGCAGTAAGCGCACAGCATCCCCAACGGGCTTGAATGCTGCTCCTTCAGCATACGATGTGACTGTGCTTCGTGTTCTAAGCGGGCTCATCGTTTCTTATTGACATCATAATGATTTCATATGTACATATACTTCAGGTAGTATTTAATAGTTCTTTTACCCAGCACTCCTACAAGAAAACGTTTTTTTTATTATTATTAGGGGCCGGATTGCGCTGCGCAGTAGACAGCTAAGGTATACATTATATTACCAAAATTATTCGTCGTTCAGTGGCCGCCGTGATGCACCAGGCGTTACGGTGCTCGGTGGCGGACCCGAAGGTCGCGGGTTCAGTCCTGGCCGCGGAGATCGCATTTCGGAGGACACGAAATGGTAGAGGCTCGAATACTGTGTGATGGCAGGGAATGTTGAGGCATACCAAATGAAATTTCCGGAGCCCTACACTGCGACATGCCTGAATCATATCATGGTTTCAGGAGTTAAACCCGAGATATTGTAATTATTATTCTTCGTTAAGCAGTTGAGAATGCTGCAATTCACAATCATTGGCGACATGTAGGTTTCATGTATGTGCATTTGCGTCTGCCACGTCAAAGAGATATGGTATCGCCGCGACGAGTTTGCATGCAGGCGTATGAATAAACGCGCGAGTGTACAGTGGCGGGAACCGTGACCGCCCGCTGGCTTATATATTTATGAACTTTATATATTTATGAATATATTTACGCGACGACTCAATAAGGCCTAATGTAGCAGTTAATCGCTGCTCTAGCTCGTCTTGCTTAATCTACGCGTATATGTTCGTCTAGTACATATGGCAAGAATTCAACGTAGCCTATTTTTTTTTTCAGGGACGCTTTCCATTTACATAAGAAAGATGCTTAAGACAAACCTCTCTGACTCAAAGTTCACTCCCAATTTTGCTACACAGACATGCATGAAGCGTAGAAGTTTTCTGATAAGCAAGCCGCGGACCGAATGTCATAAACGTTTCATCATTTCAGGGACAAAACATTTTTTGAGGCAAGCACGATTTAATTTAGGGCTATATTTTCTTGGTTCAAATGATAAAGCTTCACGTTTACAAGATCATGAATGATTAAATTTTGAAGTCATAATACAGGTCACTTACCGATGTCTGATGTCTCGGTCTTTCTGGCACTTGCATATATATAGCTATGATTTTACTTTCACTTTAGTAACTCTAATCTAATGAGCTGACCTAGAGCTGATGTTACCTCAGATGCAGGAAGAAGGCGTCTCCCAGTGATCCCCTACCCACCCAAACGTGCGCGAGCAAACATAGCAGTAAAGTTCTACATGTCCATAGCAGATTCACTTGGACTCGAATGGCTTTATAAAGCCCTTGCAGCGGCACATCACGAAACCACACTTTAAAATCAAAACCGCCATGTCCCGAAAAAGTTGAACGGTACAACTCAAAATTAATAGCAGCAAAATGTGAAGAGCTATAGTAAATTACTATCAGCGTCGTACCGTGTTCTTGTTCGAGTGTGTTCGTCTTTTTTTTGTGCCTGCATCAGTACTGTTCGATCACTATGTTTCTATCAATATCGGATGCGTCACTGTAGACAGGAATTATCATCCAGATAAACGAACATGTGCGAAAAAGCTCTGTATTTCCTCATGTGTAAACTGTCTGGTCTTGTGTAGCTTTCTTTAGTCTACTCTACACACTTCAGTATGGGCCGAAAATCATTACAATTCCGGAGTTTTACGCACCATATCAACTATATGCCGACGCGGCATTCCGTAGCAGGGGCTCCGCTTTAATTTTGACCAGCGTGAATTCCTTACACAAGCAAGGCCTATTGTTGAAGAAAAAAAGAATCCCTAATTGGTGCTACTGCTTTTACGGTGGCATAGAGTCGCATGTCACTAATGCGATGCCATAATAAATTATTACTGCGTTTCTCTCTCTTTGTATTTATATATCTTGTCGCATGATCAATGCTGTCGTGCTCTTCACACCCTCGCACAATTCTGTAAGCTGCAGTGCGGGTAGAATTCTTTTGCCATGTAATTTTATTCCACCTCTCAGCCGACACTGCCCTCCTTCCTTCATTTTCTGCCGTTTTCGTTAGAAGATATATTCGCTTAACCTCTCATTGTGGATGCATTGCTCCCAGCAGAACAGGCACTAAGCTTCAACGATAAAACGCTGTTCTGTTCACCTCGAACTTGCGTGACCACTGTAGGCACCATGCTGGGGAGGCTTTCCAGTGTAACTGCACGGCCAGAACATACGCCTAGCGGATAAAGAAAAACAATATTGAGCGGGGTCCGGACAAGATACTGTCGCGTAGGTGACGGGGTGCTGGCCGGTGCACAGACCAGTAGAGAGGCAGACCACGACCGCAATAAAATAGAAGTAATTTATTAGGCTGACTTGCGCCCGAAAGCAAGCTAACACGCACCGCTCGGCGACGGCGAAAACAGAACAGCCTGCCTGAACGGCGGCCACCAGACTTCCCGCCGGCGGGTGTGGTGATTCCTTATCTATTCGTTGCGTCGCAACACATTTGGGCATCACGATGGCGTACGGCTACGCCCGATCACATGCGAGACGCGGTTCAAGAACGCGATAAGATAGTAGAGTCTGCTTCTTTTTCTAAGTGCACGTGGCAATATGAACGCGGTGCGCATGTCTCTCTCGGCATACGTTGGCGGAATGTGGCCTGTCTACAGGGCGAACGCGTGCACGCGTCTCATTTTCTTCGTGTCCCTAACGGCAAATCGCATCGACCTTGGGACGTCCACTAAGAGTTGCGTAGCTCCTTCTGGTCAGTGGACGGTGCCTCTACGGACATAATGTGAATGGCCGCGCATGCAACACCCAGGGCGATTGTTCTTCACCCGAACATCATCGCATACATATTCCAGCATACTAACGGTGAGTCATTTTTAGACGCCATTCACCGTTGGTGGTACGCACCTTTCTGGGATGCTTCAGCGTGACAGAGGCGTGTTCAGTATCCCCAGCGCGATGGGGCAATGGGCTAAAAGCGCGCTCAGGGTATGACCTCACCCACCCCGCCCGTCTGTTGCCGAGGTGGGGTTTGCCGCCTTCGGCTCCGTGCTTTGTACTATAGGCTGTGGTCGCCTGTGCTATCACGCGTATTCCTTTCACTGCAATGTTTGTCCTTCATTCCATAGGCCGGAAAATCGCGACATCACTCACTGCCGTGGCAGTGTAAATCAAAGGAGTGCGTTGCTAGCCTTTCTTTGTATGTTATACCAATTTCTTGACATCGAACTGACTGCATCGCGCGAAGCTGTGGCTGTGACAGCGAAAGCCAAGCGCAGTTTTTGCGCCATAGTTGTCCGCCGCCGCCGCCGTCGCCGGTGTCCGTAACCACTATCGCGCGAAATAGAGAGAAAAGCTAGATAAATAAAAAAAATGCCTATCCCAGAATGGGAATCGAACCTGGGCCATATGCGTGGCACCCCAGCACTCTACCACTGGCTACGCCCGTGCTTGAACCTGCTGTGCAAACTGACCCTATGCAGGCTTCATGTCGGGTAAGGCATCGCGTTAACATGTGTAATAAAGCGTTTTAGAACAATAGAGTAACAACCACGTGTCACACCATGCTAGTTGCGTAACGAGTGGGTCGTTTACTGTTCCAACCCATTACAAAAGCCTCAGGCACAATTCTTCATCGTCGTCAGCCACAGCATTAACAAAGTGCACATAATGCCTGAAAAGTGTGTAGCTGGTACCGCGCTTTTCCGAAAATGACGAATAATGGAATAGTGGACGCTTCCCCACTAGACAAAAATTTCGATGATTTATGGCGTAGTGGGTATCATGCAAGTGTGCTTGTAGTAGTTGCCCCAAGAGTGTTTAAAAAGGCTCTGGAAAGGCCACTCTTCGAGCTTTTTCTGTGACTGTGCTGCGCGTTCCGCGCAGGCCTGGCGGTTTTTTTTTATTAAGACCTACGTGCGGTCTCACTCGCTTCCATCGCAACCGAAACGGAGCAGTGGAGATGCGCCATGGACACTTCGGGAAAAATCGTACGCGCAGTGTCTTTCTTTTTTCCTTTAACACGAAAGTGTTTTATGCCGGTGTCCACCTAGACTGCAGTGACGTATTTCCGTCACAGAATTGACGTCCACAATATGCACATGGATCAGACGGCAAAGCAAAAAGTTCCGTCAGCGGGATTGATCCCACGACCTCTCGGTCCGCCACAACAAATGTCGTGCACGCTATCCACGGTGCCACAGTCACACACTCCCGTGACTTTACAAACGCGCCTTTTATATCTACCATTTTATTCTCACTGTGCTCTTGTCCGGCGGGGTGTTGTCGGCGTCTGGTAGCGTTAATGTAACTAATGCGGCGTTATCGTGGCCTCCGCGATTAACTCCTGCAACGCGTCGTAGCTACGCGTCCTTGCCATTGGGCGCGTTTCTAATACGAAAAGTGCGATTTCGTCAACGCCTTCACACAACGCAAGGTGGCCACTTTAGCCCAAGCCTCACCTTCGCTCATAGCAGTCATCCATATTAAAAATAGCTCTATGACGCGCTCCTACCTCCCCTGGCTTTACACCACGTTCACCGATTACGCTCGCCCCAAGAAAAATTGCGGCTGGCAAGAGTGGAAATAGGACGCCCGTTGCGTTTCCCTCTAGTGCGACCGTGGTGTTCCGTAGCTCTTTAACATGCCGCGGGATGGCGGCCTTAGCCCAAGTTCTGCGTCCAGTCAGCGAAGCTCTTCTGGCTGCCGCACCGCTTTCTCTGATTACGCTGTCTGCGTTAAATGCTACAGCTACCACAAAGGTTGGTTTAATCATTGATCATGGGCGTTAGTCGTCGGGGTGGAGATGTGTTGGTGCATCCGCGTCAAACATTCTTCAAATGGACACTTTTGTTCGGCAGAAGCAGCACGTTGATATTTCTCTACATGTGGCGTTTGATACAATAAATTCCTGCTTTTCCTTCTCGAAAGAGTTGCATAGAAAGAGGCAAAATTGCGTGGTGAGTTGTTTCTTGATGGTCGGACCTCCATTTTCATGCAATCTTCAGCTGTTTGAACATGAAATCTTGAATGATTTTTGTCGTCTGTGACAACGCAACTGGCTGCATGAACGACAGCTGAATCTAAATTTCTTGAATAATCAGTGGACACAAATCTGTTGAAACCATTTTTGACGCAGTGCCAGAAGGCATGAAATCACATCGTAGACAAATTATTTGCATCATTGCTCTCTAGTTAAGCATAAAAATTGAAGACAGTGTGTCATATCATCATGCAAAAGCAGTGTAGAAATGGTATATATTTCTCGGAATATCGCTATTGTAAACATTAAATACTATAGTGTTCTGGTTGTGCAAAGCGATGAAAGTTTACCAAGAGTTATCTGATATTACTTGTACTTTATCTTTCATAATTTACAAATGCCCACTATAAGTCATCGTTGCCAGAAAATCGAATAACTACAGGCCTTCCATGCCTGACAATAACAGTTTTCCTTCCTTGACCGTATCACATATGGCACGAACAAAACCTACGCTACATCTGGTGCACCACCCAGTCCACCATAACCATAGTCATTTGTATAACGTAGAAATTTTCACGCGTAGTCAGTTACTATATCACTCACGTTCTCACGGAGACACAATGTAATAAGCTCTCCTAATAATCACACTCCGGACAACGCCGCAGAAAAGTCCACCGCTTGTGTGAGTAAACACAAGATCGCTATGCTGCCCCTGCTGCCATGTTCTCGTTGGGCGGATATGACATTCCTTCCAGCCGCATCTCCTGCATATAGTAGTTATGAAGACAATAACACCGGTGGCATCATTTCCTGCTGCGAGGTAGCGGCCACTCGCCTCTGGAGCTTCGGGTTGGTCGGTGAAAAATGGTTTTCTGGCGTTTCATTTCCGATCGCCACAAAGCCTAGTTAAAATGTGTGCCTTCCTTCGGCCACATACACAACACAGGTCACTAACACTGGCGTCGCTTTTACGCACAGTTGGTGCGTAACAATAAGGCTTAATCTAGCGAGTTTACGGCTGCGACGCAGATGGCTATCTGCATCAGAGATAGACCTCTTTGGGAATAACTTCTGCCTTTCCCATGGCTACTCTACATCTCTTCTGTTTTTCTTGTAAACAAAACAATCCGGTAACTACAATGATCTCCCACGGAATGGAAACTGTTTGCGTGCGATAATACGAAATAGTCTAAGTTGCTCCACAGATACACATACTAATCTATTCTAATATCAACACAGGTGACACAGAAAACAGGTAGCATGGCAACAATATTCTGTACTTTATGAGGAACATCTGCAATTTATGGGGTTTCTGAAAAAAAAGAAAAGAACAAGTGAAATAAGCTTCGAAACGGAAAAGAAATTTCCCTGCCCTCTCTAATCTCTTTTCATGACCTAGTTTGGCACTATCATTACAAGCGAGTAGGTTTAAGGAGCGAAAAGCTGCAATGACAATCTAAACTACCAGTGATATTACAGAAACAGTGAACACGTTCTCAACCACGGGAAGCTTGGCAAGCTCTGAGGGTAACTGTATGAAAAATTAATAATACTATTTGTGGGTGTAGGGGAGAGCATCAGAAATTTGGACGTGCTTCTAGCATTTCGCATCCATTGATATGCGGTGGCCGCAGCCGGGATTCAATCCTACGACCTTCGCGTCAGCAGTCAAGCGCGATAACATCGAAACTACCACTGCGGGTGCTACGAAGATTCACTACTTTGAGACCGCATAAGTGAATTGTATTTCACCTCGTTTCAACAACAAAACTTGTACAAGGCTTCTGTTTCTTGAACAAATATCTAAATGCTTTATATTCATATATCTACTGTGGCGGCGATAGCTAGCATTTTTACAGGCTTTCCTGACAGATAAAAGAAAACGGGTAAGTCTGAGTATTAAGCATGCTCCATCAGGCGAGTTCTGTCGTCAGAGATGTACATAGCCTAGGTAGTGTGGAAACAGTTTAAGCATTGACACTTCGGACAGTGCCGAATAATTAATTTTAACACAAGAAATACACAATTGGAAGATGTTGAAGATGAAGATGTTGGGGTAAAAGTGTCTTGTAAAATAATAAATAATTACACTGGGCAGAGACATTCGCTACCCATTTGCTAGAGACTCTTCAACTGGTTACCAAGTAAAATAGGTAAACGCCACACTTGACAATACAGTGAATACTACCTAATAAATTAATGCTATGATACAGTTTTAGGTGAACGGCCTCTACCGCTATGCTGCTGCGTCAGCATCACGTTCGTAATGTACACCTCTGTACATTCCGCTACGGGAATGTAGAGGCTGAGAGAGAATATGGGAGGCTGCTACTTTGCAATGCTGATGTCGCAAAAGACCACCGCTTTAAGTTTGCTATGTTAATGGTATCGAATTCCAAGCCGCACAGAAGTCCTCAATGTTTAAATGCTTGTGAAACACGCACGCCGGCGTTCCAACCATGACGTGTTTTATGCGCCTCAATTCTTGCGACAAATAAAAATGTTAGGATAGAGTTAGCAGAGCTAATTAGAGCCGTAAACTGGGATATTATTCCTTTGGAGGCGTCTGCTTGCGGAATGCACAGAATGCCTCATAACCTATTTACACTCTCTTTGAAAACATTAAGTTATTCCTTCCGCGTTCAAGTCATTTGTAGACTGTAGTCCGAAAATTCAGCCCACTTTCATTCTGTTGTTGGGTGTGTGAAGAAGAAGAGGCGTCGCCGGTCAGCAGCATCGCCAACGCTCGGGTGCTGGGCTCGCTCGGCTCGCTCGCCGCGCGCTTCTGGTTGCTGCCATCTTGCTAGACGGTGCTACGGTCTGCCTCGCTAAGTTGCATTCGCAGTATCACCACAGAAGAAACATACTGCCAATAAACCTCTTCTCAATTGGTGGAGGGTGCTGAAGATACCCCGTCAACTGAACCTGGAGCTCCGAAGCCGAACACTCCCGCCCATCATGACAACCAACGAAGCGCAACCTGCCTCTTCCGCCCAGTCCAGCAACGGCACCGGAGTTCCTCGCTTCAGGGAACCAAAGGTCTTCAGCGGTGCCGATGAGATGGACGTGGAAGACTGGTTTACCAACTACGAACTCGTGAGCGCTCATAACAAGTGGGATGATGCCGACAAGCTGACTCATGTCATATTTTACCTCACTGACGTTGCTGAAATGTGGTATCACAACCACAAAAGCAACATCCCGACATGGTCAGTCTTCAAGACATCTTTTTCTGAAGTGTTTGGCCGACCCGCTGTCCGAAAGTTCCGCGCCGAACAGCGCTTGCGCACTCGAGCACAGCAAACATCAGAAACGTTCACGAGTTACATTGAAGACGTCGTCGCTCTTTGTAACCGTGTCAACACCGTCATGCCCGAGTCTGACAAGATTCAGCACATCCTCAAAGGGATTGATGATGGCGCGTTTCAGATGCTCCTGGCTAGGAATCCTGGCACTGTTGCGGAAGTCGTCACATTGTGTCAAAGCTACGACGAGCTGAGGAAGCAACGCGCCCTGACACGGCCGTTCTCATCGCGCGCCGACTCGCTGTCGAGTCTCGCTACCGTTCCTGAGCGATCACCGACGCTTCAGGAGATCAAGGACTTCGTGCGCGAAGAAGTTGCTCGTCAACTTTCTATGGTCCCTTTCACACAGGAGCCGTCCTCTCGTCTGCCGCCAACTCTCCGCACTGTTATTGCCGAAGAGGTCGCCCAAGCTGTTCCTGTCGCACACCACCAGCAGCCTGTGGCCTTGCCTCTTACGTATGCGCCGGCTATGCAGCCCGTAGCCGCGCCCCTTACGTATGCCCAGGCGGTTCGCAGGCCTCCGCAGCAGCCTTGCCCATCCGTGCAGCCATATGCCCACTCAGGTGCATACTTACAATGAGTGGGGTTACTAACCTGCTGACATTGTTTTAATTAGCAATTACACTTATAACATACCATTACACGTACCATCAAGGCTGCTGCATAACCAAACTTCACAATTCCTGCATAGATCCCCTGACAGGGCGCTGCATAGACGCAATATATAATTGTCAAATAAAGCTATTGAACTTTTAAGCATTTCAAATGAGTCGGAAGCGAGGCCTCTAGCAACAACGAAGGTAACTTTCCACGTCACATGCTGTGATGATCGCATGCCGAATTCACGTTGCGAAGAAATAACTCATGGCGGGCGAGTTCTATTCAATATTAAAATGTCTAAAGCTCGGTACTCAGTGGCTGATGACGCACTCGAATAAGAGCTTAGTGAAGCCACAAGTCTCCTAATCGTTTAATTACGCAGCATGTCAAGGGTATTCCGAAGCTCGTAACTGTGGAGTCCGTAATAATTTCTAACATGGGTAGATAAAGTTCAACCTCATTAGCAGATACCTAAACTAGTGCGCGCATAGCTTGACTGAAACTAACCTGTTCAGCCTTAAGTAAGTCTTCGCTCTGCTTAATGTGTCTCACGTGTCGATTCGCTTTAGCATTCACAGAGAATAGGAAACCTAACATCCGACGCTTTAGTGAGACCCGCTAAGTGAAAGTTCTCCTAACGAACTTTCGCTGAACAAAGCTGTCGTGCAACACTCGTTTTACTCGACACTTTTCACGGCACTTCGTCTCTCTCAAACCCTAAGCCTGAATATTCAAGCATTATATACATTACGTACTGATGTTGCGACATCCGGGCTTAAGTTAAGTTCGCATTTTTAATTCCGCATGTGCATCTTTTACGCCGTTAGAACAGGCACGTCGCAAAATATTCGGCCACTCAGAGTTTAGGAATACGGCGAATCATTAGTCCGAGCAACTCTTTTCCTCAGAGCTATCTGCCACATCCGGAAGCACTACGCTCTGAAAGCAAAAACGCGGAACGAATTTCTACTGATGGACAGCGAACTTTCTATTTTCTTCACCAGAGCTCATTAGGCACATAAAATTCTAAATTAGCTATCTACATTGATATATTTACGAAATACACAGACCTTTAGACACTTATGTCTAGTCGCTCGGGGTAGTGGTAGTGCGCAGTAACAACTGGCCATGTTCATTTAAGTGAACATTAAACCTCACACTGACGTGTGACGTGAATGCTGTTTAACTGTCTTAGGCCGGATCTTTAGCCCACCATTGTTATTTCTGTTTCATATTTTCATGCCTCACACCTGGCATCATACGGCGCACTGGTCCCGCTTAAATTAATGATCGTCATGCAAGTTGTTTTCTAACTGCATCCTACTGCACATGCTGTTATCCTCGAGTGTGCCCTATCAAAGTCATGTGCCCTGTCAGAAACGCTGACTGCGGAAACATTCGACAATTTCTCATAATTTCAGGCCCCCATGTATCCCTTAACTACTACTTATGTATTTCCTTCCTCCTGAAACTATGCTACTAGATTGGTAGTGTTCTGTATTTCGAAACCCGACTCATAAAATATTTGCCAGTAGGAATACTAACTAAACAGTAGGCAGGCTTGGATCAGGCAGGCTCTTGCATATCTTTTTCACATCTTACACTTCGAACATGATCACCGAACACCACATACACGCCAACTCATTAAAGAGTACTCTAGACAACTCGTCGAATAAGTTAACTTCTACTCGTATTTTAGTGGAACGAATGCCGAGTGACAATGTCGTTACTCTTCGAAGCACTTCCGGTCGACCACTTGCCCTTTGCCACATATTCAGGAAAAGCGTTATACGATATAAAGCGCAACGGAATCGATGGCCTTGTTCATGTTAGCTGTTGTGTTGAATGCACAGTATATCGAAGCATAACATTACTTAAGATAGGGAGGAAACAAATGTCACAATAATTATAAAAAAATTAATTGAATGAGTTCATTGAAGGAGCACACTGCTTTCCTGTGGGCTGCTGGGATCGTTGCGACACCTCGCGGAGCAGATCTCAACCACACGCTTCTCTCGACGTGGCCTCTGGGATCTTCTTCAGAAACGTGATGAAACACAAAGTTCACCTACGGAACACACCAGAGCACACGAACACTGACGTGTGAGTGCCACCGCGTATGAGTGCTAATCTAAGTAATGGATTAGCGTTGCCTTCAATTTTTAAAGACGATAGTCATGCTTGGGATACCTGAACGCAGAAATTTTGGTCTGTCTGGCTGTCTGTCTGTCTGTCACACGATTCAGCCACCCGGCCAAAGTTTAAGCACTTGCTGAACGCCCAGCCATCTTGAACTGGTAGCTGCGTTCATACTTGTTAACATTGTCGATCAAAAAGAAAATATTAGGCATATCTGAGGTGCAATAACAATACGTAAGTATTAGGTGGTGTGTTCCTTTACTAGAAAATACACAGATACGTAATTCTAAAGACCCTAATGTGGCTGCGCTGAAAATGCGACACTATGCACGAAAAAAGCCCTCTGCCGACGATATGGTCCTGCCACCTGACAGTGGCCCTGTGTTCTGCACAAGCTCATGTTTCCCGACGCCACTGCCAGATGGCGTCCGTATCTCACGCAGCGCCTCCTCTATTTTATGAATGCCAGCTATCGTCTTTCGACAACATTTGCAGCAAAGCACGCAGATACGCGGCCAATTTTTTTCTGTTTTCTGTTTATTTTTTTTAATTAGTGGGTACATAATTACTCGTTCTAATGTATCATTAATTGGAACGCGTGGTATCTATTCACGGCTATGATGACCAAAGCTGCCCTCTGAGCCGCATGCTTGGAACTATACTATCTAATAAAAGCAAACATTCGGGGCGTTCTTCTTTGAAAGTGACAAGTTTATCAAGATGCATAAATTTTTAAATAATTATTGATTTTCTGATCTATTTAAATGCTGATTTCTGCATTCAACTGTACTGACTAGCCTCAAGCGACTTTTGGGAGCCCAGAAAAACAAAAGTTCAGGAAATACATAAAGGTAAAATTTGATTGCTCTTTCCCTTGGAAAGACCGTTGCGTAGTATTCTCTCGTATACTTAAGGAATACATTCAAATCACTCATCTTTAGTGTCACCCGCAAGAACAAATTCTAACTATGTACTTTGGTATATACAAACTTTTGCCGCAGGGCACCACAGCAGTGCTTCCTGTAAATAGCCTTGCGTTTGATAGTGAGTTTGCGTCGCAAAGACTATTCGTCACCTTTTCCAAAAGGCAATACGCAACAGGTTTGTTTTTACCTCAACCAGCTGTAAATATATATGTGGACAACAGGCGAGGTGTTTAGTCCTCAAAAGTTCAAGTGGGACATATAACTGTATGCTCGTGTGCGTGGGTAGCCTCCAAATTATAGAATTTTACGTACTGTGCTAGAACAGTTTCATCATGCTAGCTTTTGATAAAGAGATAAAACTAGATGGAATGCCTCTGGACTAGTTTATAGTGCATCACACGAATTCGTTTCATAAAACACCACAAATTATCTTGCCATAAATCACACTTAGCATCATGGACATTCACTCTGGATTATCAATAATAAATGTTGTAGTTTGTCATACCCAAATTCACGATATGATTGTGAGAGGCGCCGTTAGAGGAGGGCTCCGGAAATGTCGGCCACCTGAGGTGGAGTTTAACACTGAACCCCAAAGATCGAATCTTACTTAGGGCGCATGCGAGTCTGGAAGTGAAGGCGGTGAAACAACTGTACCTGTTCTACTCATTACAGAACAGAATGATTCAGTAGCCACACTGTTACACTCAAGAAAGTCGATTATTAGCCAGAGTCAAGTATTTAACAGCTTCTGATGTGAAAATGTAAAACAGGACGACGAAGGTTTCCATTCGGTAAGAGTGTGATCCGTAGGCGCAGTTTGTATATTTATTGTAAAATTATTCATATGGCGATGATATTATTTTCATACCCTCGTAGTCATTTCGAAATCGGTGAGAATATTGATGATTGTGAACGTTGGCAGTAATATGTCAGAAAGTAGATGAGATGGAAGCAGCCATTTCGATTATTTGTTCATCCGATGCGGTCTTTCCGTTACTCGCCTCCCATGTCCCATTACTCGCTTCTCCAAATTATTTGGCTTGGCCTTTAAAAAACTAAACGCTGTCAATTCCTTTTTCCGACGAATTTGTGTTACCTCATGGAGATCATTGAATGCGTCCGCCTGAACCTAAACAGTAGCTTGAGAAGTATCGCCTGAGAAAGGATACCAGGTTTTGGACGAGTCGGAGCCGATGAAGAAACAGAGCAATTTCTACGAGTACGTCATGCCGAGGTACTAACATACCGGCGAGCTACAAGAATGCACACCCGCGACAACCGTTTCAGTGCCCAACAGGCGTCCTTCCTATACTTTAACGAATGCGCGTAGCGTAGTGGAGAAAAAAGGTGCCTAACGTACACAATATCGGGATGGGACGCATGGAGTGGGAGAAGAGACTCTGTTCGCCGTCACTCGCTCACTTCATCTAATGGGAGCCCTTGCGTGACCAAGCGCGTCTTTTTGCTTCTCTGTCAATAGCTTCGGCGGCGTTTGTCCTAGCGCCACTGTTTTCTCCCATCCTCATACTGCCACAGCCGCCCTAGCCTTATTGCTGCCAAACTCTTATTAAGCGTATAGGCGATGGTGCGGAGTCGATGTGTTGGTTACTATGGTGACCAGTTACCTGGCTACACTTTCGCTTGCCAAGCCACGTACCTTTCGAAAAAGGTACCGGCAATGTCACTGGTACTGCAACGGCCGCGAGGCACCGATTACGTGTTTCTTGTTTCATTGCTTTGCCGCATGCTGGACACTTCGCGACCCGCTGAATCGAGTTAAGCAACTGACCGTTGCACATGTTGAAGTGTAGAGTAAACAGACAGCCAGTCGCTCTAATATTGTATCTGCTAAGTCAGTGGCGTAGACAGGGAGTGGCACACCAGACCCGTGCCACCCCCGCCCCTGCCCGAAATTTTTTTATGCTTTGGCACACAGAGCACAAAACCACACAGGACCACACCGGTCTTATGTACCGTATTGTACTTGCACTTATTAAGGCGAAAGGCTCAGATGCCTCATCCGACACGAAAATTCACCGTCGGCGTCTCGCATCGACGCCCTCAACGCGAGGGACGCAAACGATCGTCAGAACGTGATGACGTCAGCGAATGACGTCATGATGATGCCATCGCATCACATCGTTGCTTTGTCAAAGATGGGTTGATCACGGAGGCAGTGCAAAACTCCGTTAGGTGCAGCAAGCTCCTGATGGGAGGCTGTGGCGGATCAATACATCAACTGAGAAGAAAAATAACATGGCTTTCGCTTTCCAGTCATCTTATCCCAATGTATAACGAACCCTGTGAGTTCTTGCATACAACCTTCCAATAAGGTGGCGACCGTCGTTACAGGATAACGTTAACATCAAAATTGGTCAATATAGAAGCTAAATTCTTATCTAGCTCAAGCTTCTTCCAATCAGTTTTCAGAAATATTAACCAAGTTCCTACCACCGGATTGTGTGCTTCTATGTAGAACCTCATTTGGAATTGCTTGAAGGCGCCATTGCTATAAAATGCTTCCGGCTAGTTATAATTTTGCATCGGCTTTCATTTTTTTCAGAAATATTTGGGAGCTGGTGCATTCTCTTAGTCATTTCTTAACATACATTGTTTTCCATGGGCTTCAAACCATTCGAAGACAGCGCCAATCTGTTCGTTGCGTGGCCTCAATGAAACTGCTCCAAATAGTACATGTAACGACTTACTGACTGATAGAAGGTCACCTAACCTTGTCTACCTGACACATTACGCGAGCGAATACGCCAACGTCGTTCAGCAAGTTCATGTCGTTAGGCATGCTTTAAGTGATTGTTCCGTGGTCGTCCACTCTACTTTGAGGGAGCCCCTAATTAATATGGTATAATTAATATGAAGCAACCAGGAGCACAAAAATACACTGACGAGGGATAGTGTCGTCGCATGTTTACGTGCTGATGAGATTAAGTTGATCTATTAATCAAAGCCAGACATAAACATGTACACACAAAAGGTAGATATGAGAAAACACGCTTCTGTTTTATGTAAGCCAATCAATAACATATCCGGCTCGCTTTTCAATTCGACTCACATAGGGAAAATGTAAGTTAGCTGAGATATCTTACACCATTAATGCCAACGGCATGAAATGTCCAAAATTTCAAGTAACAACATTGCCAGAAATATTACTTGAAATGTGTATATGTTTCTAAGAAACGATTGTATGAAGTACAGCATCCAGGCGGCGCACGAACGATATGTGTACGTAGAGCTGAGAATGTTGATTTCTTTCGTGCCACAGCGTGGTCGAGGAAAAAATATAATTTAGCATCTCAGCTAATGGAAGAATGGCATGAATTATGTGCCCATAAAAGAACAGTCAATTTCCGTTCACGCTCTATTAAATTAGTTGTGTGGTAGCGCCCAGCCGAAAATGAAAAAAAGTATCTTATCTGGAAAGTTCAAGAGTGTTTGTTGCTTGATTAGTTGCTTGAGGCGGTGCTGCGAAACGAGGCAGTGAAATTACACGGCAATGTTCCTAGCGCGTTGTTTCTTGTGTTGCTTGGACATTCGTGTGAACGAGATAATTAATGGCAAACCTCCGGCAGCGTGAAGCGGCGACTTGGGTGGGCTGGTAAATCTTTGCTAAAAAGTGCAGCGAAAAAAAAAAACAGAGAAACGAAACCGGACGAGCTCGTTCTTGACGCCTTGTTACGTGCCCGTGTCTTTGTCCGGTGCATTTTCTACCTCCGGTAAGGTGAGACCCCCCTACTCTGAATACATATTTAAAGCGCCATTTCTAGAACCCATTGGCTAGAACCCCACTACACAAAAATTATGACGATTGATGGCGTAATGGGAACCATGTAAGTGTGCTTGTTGTAGTTGCCACAAGAGTGTTTAAATATGGTGAAAAGCCTGCAGTTGGCTGTGGAGCCGTAGTGGCGGAGGAAAAGCTTAATAGTGATTCGGGGGGAAGGAGTAGTATGGGAAAAAGAGCCTCTCTTCCAGCTTTCGTTTTGACTGTGCTGCACGTTCCGCGCAGGCCTGGCGTTTTTAAAGACGATAGCCTTTCTTGGGATACTTCAACGCAAAAATTTTGGTCTGGCTGTCTGTCTGTCTGTCTGTCTGTAACCCGATTCAGCTACTCGGCCAAAGTTTAACCACTTTCTGAACGCCCAGCCATCTTGAACTGGTGTTTGCTTTCATACTTGTGAACATATTTGATCGAAAAGCAAATACTACGCATACCTGAGGGGCAAGATTAATGCGCAAGTGTCAGGTCGTGTGTTCTTTTATTAGAAAATACATAGGTTCGCAATTGTAAAGACCGTAGTGTTTTTAGGCTGCGCTGAAAATGCGACGCTTTGCACGAACTGCGACGCTTTGCACGAAAAAGCCCTGTGCCGACGATAAGGTGCGCGCGCTGGCATTTTCCCCTGGTCACGGTGCAATGCCCTTGGTTCAGCACAAGCTCATGTTTTTCAATGGCGCCCATATCTCGCGCAGCGCCTCCTCTTTTATCAATGCCACCCAGATGCGGCCAATTCAACGTAGAGTAGCCGCTGCCTGAGGCAAGGCAAAACATAGTAGTACGGCCGGTACAAGACTATCGTCTTTCGACGACATTTGCAGCGAAGCACGCTGATATGCGGCCTATTTTTAGGGGTGAAGCTCCTTATGGTTTGGGTCTGTCCCTCCTCCAGGAGCGTAGCCAGAAATTTTTTTCGGGGGGGGGGGGGGGTTCAACCATACTTTATGTATTTTCGTGCGTGCGTTTGTATGTGTGCGTGTATATATACGCAAGCAAAATTGAAGAAATTCGAGGGGGGGTTTGAACCCCCCTTGGCTACGCCACTGCCCTCCTGTGTAGCAGTAGCAGTAGTAGTAGTAGTAGTAGTAGTAGTAGTAGTAGGTAGGTAGCCACGTATAGTGCAATGTACCCACTCCACGTGATAAAGATGACGATGACGCAGTATAGTGGAATGTACCCACTACCCGCGATAACGATGAAGTATAAGCGCGTTCCAGTATAGTGGAATGTACCCACTACACGTGATAACGATGACGCTGATGACCATGAAGTATAAGCGCGTTCCAGACCACACATTCTCTTTCTGCCATGGATGAAAACGATCGAGCTTCGCCCACTCATCATCATTCACTTCGTGGATATGGCGTGATTTTTAAAGACGATAGTCTTTCTTGGAATACTTCAACGCAGAACTTTTGGTCTGTATGTATGTCTGTTTGTCTGTGTGTATGTCTGTCTGTCACCCGATTCACACTCAGCCATCGGCCAAGGTTTAACTACATGCTGAATGCCCAGCCATCTTGAACTGGGGTTTGGGTTTGTACTTGTGAACATTTTCGATTAAAACGCAAATATTACGCAATCTGAGGCACAACATCAATACATAAGTATCATGTGTTCCTTTATTAGAAATGACATAGATACGCCATTCTAAAGACCGGAGTGTTTTTTAGGCTGCGCTAAAAATGCGACGCTGTGCTCGAACTGCGACGCTATGCACGAAAAGCCCTGTGCCGACAATAAGGGGCTGCCGCTGGCAGTGGCCCTTTGTTCAGCACAAACTGATGCTTTTCGATGGCGTCCATAACTCGCGCAGCGCCTCCTCTATTTTATCAATGCCAGCCAGGTGCGGCCGATTCCACATAGAGTAGGCGCTGTCTGAGGCAAGGCAAAACATAGTAGTACGGCCGGCACGAGACTATCGTCTTTCGATGACATTTGCAGCGAAGCACGCAGATACGCGGCCAATTTTGTTTTCTATGTTTCCTCGGTTGCTACCGACTGTAAATGCGCTGTTCGATCGTAGAACAGTAAGTGCAAGCTCGGGCACCAGTACTGTTCATGGAGCCAACCTCGTCGTTCTAATGTCCCTGCTCGCTATCTTACAAGACCACTGTAGGCGACCTAGCTTGCAGCCTCGATATATTCCACGGAATTCGATAATGGTTCTCCTCACAGCAAACATCGAGAAGTCCTGCTAAGACAGTGAATGAGAGCATTACGCCTCTTATATAATATCTAGATTACTTAAAAATTAAGATAGCTTTACTTCTGTATATTTCGATCGTATCAAAACACTGATTCTTGCCGCTGACCTGTGTTTTGACAGCCCAGGAATGAAACTTCCGCAGTTTTCACTACAGATAGTAATACTAGAAATAGTATCAATACAAATAGTAATTCTAGAAATAGTGTGACTAGAAATAGCGGCAATAAAATACGCAATAAGTAACACCAAAACTTAAAAAAACACACAGAAAAGAAATAACGAAAAATTCAGTTTTGTCTCAGAGTGAAACAGTGAATGCTATTGCAGACATTGGAATGTTATAGGAAGACTGACCAGCCAGTGACGCATTCAGATTCTGTCTCGCGGAACTCACAAAATTCTGGTGAAAGGGAATACGGCTGCTGCAGGAAGCCGAGCGGTTTTCGTGTTGTCGCCTCTACACGAAGCTGTCAGTTGGCAGAGAGCGCGGCAGCGCTTGCGACCGCAGTTGCTGGTCAGGTGACGTAGCAACCCTTTTCCCTCTCCCCCTTCTTCCGGCGAGGCCCTTCCTCTCAGATTGAGGAGCCATCTAAGCTAGGTCTTTCACGCGGACAGAAATGGCGGGCACGTTTCAGCTATTCTTCGGCCACGTTTTTCTCCAGTGCTCGGGCACTTTTTTTTTCTTTTTTTTGCCATAAAATACGGACCCCAAGGTCTCTACCACATCTGCCTGTCCGGCCTCCACTTCGGATCAAGGAGATGCCCGCCCCCTCCCCTCGCTAAAAATTTCTCGCTACAGCCCCGCCACCGGCGGCGCTGTTAATCACTTCTTTCTTTTTTGTCTTGAGCTCATATACCGCACATGTGCTTCAACCCAACATAAATGCTGCCGAATTCCTCCTATAATTATCAGTAAATTTTCACTTCCACAACGCGCTTGCTATATCCCTTTTCCATTATTCTCTTACGACTCCATCTGTTCTTGCTGTAGATACCAGCCGCTGCTCTATATAAATGTCCCTGCGGGTGTTATGAATGTGCTCTTAACACGCTCTAAGAGTACGAAAGCGTTCATCTAAGTGTGCCTACAGTAACAACCTCATGAGCCCAAGTGTAAGAATTTAAATAACACACAGCTGCTAACGGTCTTAAAGGAACTTTGGGAATAACATATGTGAAATATACGTGTACCGTAGCATTTGCATACGTCTGCGCTAATAAGCACTTCTTACAGTGCGTATTTCCTGCATTTTAGTTATTTTAGCACTAGACACCAACTGCTACTGAAAGCAACTTGACAAATACGAATTCTCGCACGGCGGCGCGAAGGAAACTACGTCGCCCGGAAATTCAATTTGACGCCCGCCGATTCAGTGCATTGCCAGCACACTGCGCAGCTTTCCTTTTCCTCTTCTGAATTCGGCGAAAATTTGCTGTGCGTGCGGTGGCCTAACAATGGGCGAGGCTGGAAAAACATACTTGCAGGTTTGCATTATTAACTCGCCACATCTTTTCTGTTGTCTACCTCAATGCTACGTGCGTCGACCGCGCATTTTATGAAAGGCGACTATCTAGATATGTCCTATGGAACCACAACTCGACTTTCGTTGCGTAATTTACACGTAGCGTGAAAAAGGAAAAAATACGCAGCCTGCGGACTCCCTGCGCATTACGGAGCGCGGTGTTCGCGCACGCGTGCCATGCAACAAGCGGTGAGAAGCTGATACCACATGTAAAGCTACATTTTAGATATTCAGCTGCCGTGTTGTGGCGCAGAGGCGAAACCCCAAGTAGCCGAAGTCATATGCGTAAACGTTGTTATCGGCCAGAAGCAGGAACGGCGAGGACAGACTTTAGTCATTTAAATGCGAGAGCGTTAAGAAAAATGACGTCAGCAGCGTTCCCCAGACGAACGCAAATAATAAATATGAGAGTCCCAGCAGTAATCAAACCTCCGCAATCTTCGTGGCAATCAAGTATTCCACCACAGAACCACGCCAGGTCTCGGAACTGCTTTGGAAAAGGAGACTACCTTATGCAGGCGTAATGTTGGTGAAATGTCCATTGTGGTTGCAGTGCTGGCTATCTAAGTTCATAAAGATTACGTATGTACTCCGATGAGGCAGATGTCATCTCGGTTTAACGTCAATTGTATACTTAAGCGCCATCCCCTGCAGGTTGTCCACGAAGGACTATCCAGGCCTACCGTCCTTGTAAGCACAAGTGCTACATATCAGCTCGCCACTTCTGGTGTTGGTAATACCCATGTTTCTGTTGGCATCGTTACGCAACAGTAAACAACTGGTGATATGAAAGGTATGCGACTGTTCAACATATGTACAACATTTCTACATATCTTTAACATCATCTCGTAACGCTTCGCTCAATAAAAAAAATTGGCAGATCCCAAGTACCATGAGAATCGGTGTTATGCGAAGCATGCGGAGGCAAGGTGACTGGGTTGCAATTTTTTTATTGAGCGAAAAGTAGGAAATGACGTAAAGAAATGTACAAATGTTGTACCCACAGACATATGTTCAACAGTCGCATATGTTTCATATAACGAGTTCCTCACAGTTGCGTAACGATGCGAACAGAAACATGGGTATTACCAACACCAGAAGCGGTAAGCCGATATGCAGCACTTGTGCTTGCGAGGATAGTAGCACTGGATAGTTTTTCGTGGATCAACTTCAGTGGATGGCGCTTAATGATATTGTTACGCTGGCAAACTTCGCATGCGTTGACATAACGGCGTACAGATCGCGCAAGGCCAGGCCAGTAGAAGCGGCGGCGCACAATATAATTGACGTTAACCCGAAATGACGTTTGCCTCATAGGAGTAGATATGTAATGTTTACAAAATTAGGCAGCCTACACTGCAACCACAATTGACGTTTCACCAACATTACGCCTGCGTAGGGTCTTTTTCCAAAGCAGTTCCGAGAACTGGCGTGGCTCTGTGGTAGAATACTTGATTGCCACGCAGATTTGCTTGGGTTCGATTCCTGCTGGGACCCTGATATTTATTGATCGCATTCGTCGGGTCAACACTGCTGACGTCAGTTTTTCTTAAAACTCTCGCATTTAAATTACTAATGTCTGTCCTCGACGTTGCTGGTTAAATATAAATTGTCAAACACTTGTGGCGCATACCCGCATACCGCGGCCCATAGTATACGGGTATGTGCCACACGTGTCTGCAGGAAAAGGGTTTGACGACGTATGCAGCAGGATGTTCACGTTATTCATGTTATGACCAGCCAGACATATTCGTCAATACCCCTTACCCTTCCATACAAATTTTGGCCTACTCCAAGTTAAGGAGGCGATCACGAGAGTACCAAAAAGTAGGCGGCTAGATAGATAGATAGATACGTAGATAGAAACGCAAAAGTGCTTACAGTACGCAAAGAAATGCTTCGCATTTAAAAATTACAACCCAGTCACCTTAGCCCCGCATGCTTCGCCTAGCATCGATTCCCATGGTACTTGGGACCTGCCAAATTTTTAGGCATAAGGAGGTGAAATATTGAGCGTCAACTGCTTGAAGCGTATGACATAAAATAGAAAGCGCAGGCGTGTAGCAGTGAACCCTCCATGCTTTTTGAAGCAATCCGAGCGGCCTACACTTAGAAGAAGAAGTCGAAACACGACAACAAGACAAGGGGCAGGGGGAAAGGACAATAAAGGAGAAGTTCGATAGAACAAGATGGAGTCTCTTGTGTTCAGTTAATAAGTGAAGTTTTATTACATATTTTGGCGCAGTCGGCTTTGACGATCCATGATGTGGGTTACCTTCTTCGTTCAGCCAGCCACGGGCAGCCTGGTCTTCACGAAGTACGCGCTCCCTGGAGATCCGCCAGTTGATCTTCCCGTCGACGTGACGACAGGTGAGCTGATCTCAACAGTTCTCGAGAAGGCGTCCATGTCTCTAGACGAACTCTTGGAAAAAGGGTCCCTGAAGATAAATCTTCAAGTCTCCCTTTTCAACCGCCTTGTGACATCCAAACTTGAGATGCCAGCTGCATCAGAGCCAACTTCTCGTGCAGACCTCTCCGTTGTTCTTCAGGCGATTCAAGCTCAGCAAAAACAAGTTTGCCAACAAAATGAAATGATTCAGACCCTTTTGTCGGCTTTGAGCCTGAAAGACAGCGGTCCTACTGAGGTTGTGAAACCTGAACCGTTTGACAGTTTGTCGGGCAATCCAGAGACATGGATTACTTTCTTTGAATACGCCTGTAAACAGAACGGCTGGATCACAGATGAACAACGAGTGAAACATATGCTCCCATTTTTTAACTGGCACCGCACGAAAGTGGTACGAGTTGCGTATCATAGAACATGAATGTGATGCATGGAGCACGTGGAAGGAGAGCTTCATTTCATCATTCCGTGGGGAGCCCGCTTGAGCGATGGGATCAAGCCATCTTCTACCGCTACAGGTCTGGACCGGTGATCGAGTATTTCTTTGAAAAGCGTCGATTGCTCCTACTTGCAGAGCCGGACCTTCCACTGGCTTCCATAATAACACTCGTCATACACGGCTTACCTTGGGAATTGCAACGACAGGTCCAAGCCAGAACGCCGATAAGTCTGGAGACATTGCTGCAGTCACTCCAAGATGTGGCCTGTCATTGGACGGAGAGGACAACAAAGTCGCATCGAGATGTTCAAGGGACAGGAGCATCAGGAAACAGGGGGGTTTCATGCCCACCCACCAAAGTCTTCGCAGAGGCAAGTCACCGTGAGTCGTTGCACGCTACCGAGATGGAGTCCATGACTGAGAAACGCACTTCGCAAAGATTAGAAAAAAACTAATAAATGAGGGTTTTCAGTCTGACCCTAAGATACAAAACGAGACTGTTTGTTTGACTTCTCCATGCTTGCTGCATATAGACCTCGAGGTCAATGGGCGAATCATGCGAGCACTGATAGACAGCGGGGCTTCTGTATCTATCCTTAAGAAAAGCAATGCTAATGTTCAAGATGTGTTCCGGGGAAGGTCGGTTCTTGTGCGTGGATATGATGGAAGCGAGAAAGAATATTGTGGAGTGGGCACGTCTGAAAGTGACGTACCAGTCTAGAACTGCAGAAATTGTTGCCCTAGTTATAGACGCTGTGGCGTACGACTTTCTCCTTTCTCGTCCAGATATGAGGTTGTTGAGATTGAATATTTATTGGGATGATGAAGTGTCTGTTGATAAAGAAGCTGACAGAGTGGAGCCGGGAAACAAAGAGGACCACCTACGGATTCGAACAAAAACAGTCTGATTCCGCAACTGTACCCCGAACTGGTTTTGCTTGGGAGGGGATATCC
>JALIZH010012430.1:52500-63706 GCA_030522465.1 Rhipicephalus appendiculatus | reverse complement strand
CATGCAGATGTATTGGTGCTCGGTCGGTAAATTTCGGTGCACTAGAATGTCATGAACGTAAGTATCCCTTTGCAATTTTAAGGGGGTTACTGTATCATCCCCAGTTAGAATGGAGTGAGGCGGCGAGGACTTATCCAACACCTCATTTATCGGGTGTCTTTGGCAATTTTTACTTTTGAAGGATTCTAGCGGGATCGGTGCTTTTGTGAATAGAAGCCATGATTGCGAAGTTTTTGAACTGGCCAGCACCAGCACGCACGTATGACCGCGGACAGACGAACAAAAACTGGGGGACCCTTAAGCTTCGCCGCTAAGAGTTGAACGCGATAGCGATATCCTGTCCCTAGTCCGTACTTCAATCCCTTAGTACACACTATGTAATGCGTACTATGCTTTAAACACGAGCAATTATGCGCCGTAAATGCGGGAAATGTTTTCGAAGTTGCTATGCACCCAATACGTGGTCTTAAGGGAATACGCGCAGTAACGTGTGTGCCTTTTGTAATGGGTACACGGCTTTGAACCACAATGTCGTTATGATATTCACATCTTCTGACGCCCGATGGCTATGCACGCTTGTACCACGCAATATTACTGCGATATTACATGTTGTATTGTGACGCCTGTATACTGGACGCGCGTGTTTACAAAGCATGAAAGTTATTTTTCACTTCAGTTCCAAGCAGAGGAAGTTATTTTATGTGTAATCACAGGCAGAAGCGTGGCTGAGTGGTATAACACCTGCTTGCCACGCAGACGACCCGGGTTCGATCCTCATTCGGACCCGGAAATTTTTTATTATTTGTTTTTTTGCATCATTCTCGATTTTTCGGTCACGGACAAGATGATGATTTTTCGCTCACAACCAACGACGCCAACACCGACGCCGGAATTTCCGCGAAACGAGCTCTTTAACGCTATCGCGTTGAAAAAGAAAGCAAAATGCCTAGTAGTCTTTTCTGTATGCTGTGCAAACGCAAAGGTGGAGACAGCCCGGCCCGTATTCTCAAAGCACGTAACGTTAGAAAATGATCATAAGAGAATATTTTAGCTAATTCTAAAGCTTAACATATCGCTAACGTAGCCGGCCGGCCGATTCGAAAATAGCACTTGCGAAAGGGAACCGTTTCTAAATTACCCCCTTCCCCGTAAAACCACTGTCTTTAATCACTTCAAGAAAAAAGTCAAAGTTTCACCGCAAGGGTGAAGCAATGAATGCGATAGCAACAAATTCTAACGTTATTCGAACTGAGGCTGACAGCTAACTGTTTTGGATCCGACCTCACGCAACTCAACAAAATGCTTGTTTAAGAGCATACGGCCGCTCCAGGGACACCGTTCGCACAATCTCCTCGGCAGCCGCCCGCTGTCGGCTGCTGAGATTGCGAGATAACGCGTGCACCAGCGACGACCGCGCTCGTAAAACCAAAGGTCGCAGTGGCTGCATGAGGGGACCCTCCCCCCTCGCGTCTTTCCGCGCTTGTTAAAGACGCGCGGGGCGTTTCCTCTCTTGAGCATTCCTCGGCTAGTCGAACAGGCGGGGGGATCTTATCGCATACGCCTCGGAGCAACAGAGATGGGCCCGCTCGTTTGATGTCCGCTTCAGCCGCGTTTGTCGCCCCCGCTACCGCGCTGTTACCCGCGGGTAGAACGTACGATGCGCTGGGGGATCTATCAATTTGTACTTTATACGCGAAATGACGGTGACGGCAACGGCAACGGCGACGGCAAAAACCCGTCGAGACTGTCCATATAATTGCTATCGCTATAAAAAACAAGTGGGCGTATGTGGTAACAAGCTATATTTCATGGCCTTATGAAAGGAGAAGCACAATCTTCTATCTCTATCCTGACCGACGTGTTGTATCCAGTTGTCATTAGTGTTGAAAAAGAAGACAGAGAAAGAGGGAACAAAAAACATAACAAAAGAATTGAGCATCCCGGATAACTTTCGAATTTCTCGAGTATCTGGTAAGCGGACAGTTAAAAAGTATGCAGAATTTGCGCGAAAACTAATCTCCCTAGCCAATCGGCGAGCAAAATAAAATGATATCCGAGTACGCGCGGGTCCTAATGCGTTGATTTCGCAAGGGACGAGACTTCGCTGTGAAAAGGACTTCTGCGTGGCGAAATAAAGTATAAAACTTCTTTGACCAATGCCCAATGTTCTGCACATCTTCACTACCAACTTCTCACTTACGCGAAATGCGAGAACTTGCCGAGGTCACATTCATTTGACCGCATGTAGGTCTCTGACAGTTTCTGTGTGGTTCACTTGTTTATATAGTTTTCATTTTGAGTTTGCGGAGAAACTTAGGTTTCTTGAATAACAGTTTACGTACTTTGGCTTATGCTTATGTAGTTTCGCCTTATATTTGACCCAAACGCGGGGGAGCCAAGCCTATTGGCTTCTCGCCTGGGCATTGAGATGTGGTTATAAAGCGAGGTCATATATATTTAAATTTCCGGCCCTATGTCATTGAGAGAGTACGCTGAAGTCACGGATTTGCGGCTAGGCGCAGCGTAACGTGGCAAACCACCGTGCCACTTCCGTATCCAACGTATATGCAAACTGTGAATGCGTGAAAGATGGCCTCTGAATCCGGCGCAATAAATCCTTAGGTCGGAACCATTCATTTTCGCCGTCACTTGAACTCACGGAGGTTACTGCAAATTCAACTAAAGAGCGCCAGACAAGTACGATGCGCGAAAGGAATCAGAGAAACGGGAAAAGTGAGGCTGGCTGCTACTATGAGCCCTGGGACTTGGCTTCCGGTCAGCAGCCGGCGATTGGAATCTTATGTATTCAAATTTCATGCATGTTGGAAAGCTCGCGCTCGCCCTTCGACCGCGTTGGCGAATACGGCCCCTGAGTTGTGTTAACTTTCTTGCGGAACATGTTTTGGATCTTCTGAGCAACGAACGGTGGTGTGTGCATGATTAAAAGTGGTGTTTTATATCTTTCACGGGATAAAAAAAAAATTAGACGTTTTTAGAGCATGCTTTTAAAAGGCGCTAAACAATATAGCGAATGTACGCAGCGAATGTCCCACTGTCCCGTATGCATACGCTTAAGCCGACTCGTATACTGTACTGATCGCTCCCTCCCCCTCCCCCGAAAATTTTTGGCACCTAACATGCTTTTTGCACTGCCTCCTGGACAAGGCGTTGGCAGCTTTCTGCTCCTCACGGAGTTTTGTAGGGCCTCCGGGATAGTCCCACCTTCGACCAATAGAAGATGTCGTGTATTGTCATCACGTGACGCCATAGTGACGTCATGGGGACACCATGGTGACTTCACATGATGACGTATAATCACATGATGATATTTTGCATCACTTCGTGTTGACGCCTACGCCTCCGAAGCCGGCGCCTACGTTCACTTTTCGCGTTTGATAAGGCAAGCTAATGCTTTCACCTTAAAATAATAGTGACAACGCTGTTGAGATTCCACAGTCTTCAACGTATTTCTTGAGAAACATTTCGTGCAACAAAAAAAATAAATAAGTAGGTGAATAAACAAACAAATAAATAAATAAGTGAATAAATAAATCCAGTGCGCCAGGTCGATAGTTGGTGCAAGTACCAGTACCAGTGTCTCGCATGCAGTTTGACTGGTAAGATTGCGAGAAGAAAAGTAAAGAGCAAAGAGTACTCGTGAGGCGCACTCTGCGAAGCAAGCCAGCACAATTTTCTACTCTGATTGCTTTTCGCACGCGGTAATAGGTTATTAATGGCGCCGGTGTGTCGCCATAGGACTCCTATGCATGCTTAATTACCTGGTCAAGCACCGAAGATTTCGCAAGGCTTTCCCCTTTAGCGGTGGTTATAGCTCTATGCAGAACACTAGTAATGGCTAATCGATTGCCCGGAGTCCTCGAGTACCCGTATTCGGACGGCTGCAGGGAAGCAACAGCGGTATGCGGCCTAAGGAAGACTTTTATGCCTATTCATCGTGTTTTCGCTTGTATGACTATACCTTTAGAAAATTGTACTGTCCTCTCTGTGTCTCTGTCGCGTTAAGGTAAATAAGTATGAGATGAACACACATACACGCGCACGCAAGCACACAAACACACACGCACGCACACACGCACTCACACGTACGCGTGCGCACACACACACAAACACACACACACACACACACACACACACACGTGCACACACAGACATGAGCACACAGATTCACACATCTTATTCTCCTGCTAAAGCTGAAGTTTTTGCGTGATACATTGATATCCACCCGGATGAAGAGGTGTTGCTAGGTAATGGGGGTGGTGCCACTATCTCATCATTTATTGATGTCAATTAGAATAAAAACCCTACTATCTTTCTCGGCTCCATAAGTCCTCGCATAACCCCTCGTTCCCCTGTTTGTACCGATTGTCGAAAGGCGTTAATAGAATACTGCGGAAAGCTCTGTCAGAACTGTAGAATGAATGAATGAATATGACCTTTATTAAAGGAAAGGGACGACTCTTGGCCGCTGTTGGGGATGAGGTGGGAAATGGGTAAGGGGAATAAAGGGTGATGAGCAGCTTCATGTCACTCACGCCTTCGCACGGGTCAGGCGACCTCTCCTACACCACTCTAAACAGGCCACTTTGACTACCGTATATTGCCAGAGCTTTCTGTGCTTCATGGTCGGACTTTATTAAATTCCGTAAAGCGGTCATGTCGCTATGCAGCAGATGTTGTATGCGCCGTCTGCCTTTTGAGAAAGCTGCGCATGTCCAAATCAGATGTTCTAAATCTGCTCGGCACAGCGTCTGACAGTGTGTGCATCGCGTAGGAGTATTGTCACTCGAAGGTCGGTTAGCTTGCTGCCATTTGTCAATTATGTGCGGCGTGTATGCAGAGTTAGCCATAACTTTGTTCAAAAAAATTTCTTGTGGACGAGTAAACCCACCCTTGTAATTTAGTATACACGCTGGTGTAGCTTCCAACAGTCTGTTTTTTGCTGCCTGATTTCATTTTAGTGCGAATGTAATGCATCAGTGCTCTGCTAGGAGAGCCTGCTGCCCACGTCTTAAGATAAGGATTAGAGTATTCTGCGTTTGGCGTGGAACTGGGGTGTGGGGAATTGTATATGTCTTCAAACCCACCCGCTTGAGCGGCGACCGCATGAGCCGCTGCGTTTCCCCCGTCCGCGCCAGTGTGCCCTGGTGTCCAGAGAATTTCAACATTGGTTCCGATGTCCTGAATTCTTTTAAACTTTTTTCTAGTGTCGGTGGCTACAGCATCTTCAGTCGTTGGTGCCGTTAGTTCAGTTACTGCTTCGTACGAATCTGTAAGAATGCGATAGTTAATTCTTTTAGTAGTGATGCCCCCCAATTCGAGGGGAATAGTATTGACAGCCCCCGATATTGCCAGTAGCTCTGCGTGCAGAGTTGCACCTCCGGGAAGCTGACAACTGTGAAAGCCATTGTGTTGCGGTGCAGATGTGCATACCCAGGCCATGCTGGCTCTTTCATCGCTGATTGTGGCATCAGTGTATATGTCAACGGTGTTCGGTGGTCTGCTTTGTACCAGTGCCTTCTCAAGTAGTCTTCTCGCTTTCACATCTCGTCTGGCGATAGGACGTTGTTTCCTCCGAGAACCTAGGGGCACTTCCCATGGTGGCATTGTGAGCCATTCCTGAGCCACTGGCATCGCGTGGTCTCGGTTATCCCCCTGCCATGACTTGTTTTCCTTGCGGTGAATTTTCCAAGCGACATCGCATTCGAAATTGTGCTTCGCATATGACGTCCCGTATTGGTGGTATAGGTACTAGCTTGAGCAGTTCGTTCCTCGTGTGCTTTGGCAGTCCAGTGATCGTTCGAAGAGTTCCCTGTGCAACTTTTCAATGTCGGTGAGATCGCGATTCGAGAAATCATACACAGATGCCCCGTATAGAATCCTCCCGACTGCCACTGCTTTTGCAAGTGTTTGGCATGCGTTCTGCCGTGCTCCACCATACTTATTTGATATGCGTCGGATCATGTGCAACATTGGAGTCCATTTGCGTTTTAAAGCGCAGATCCACTGTTGGGAGCTATTACAGCCAGCAATTTGGGCCCCGAGAATTCTAATTTGTCCATTTGAAGACGTGTTATCTCTCTCACCGATGTGTAATGTAATCTGCTTGCTTGGATTCGTTGATCTTTTCCCATCTAAGCTGAGCAATTCCGTTTTCTCTGGTGACAATTGTAGTCCGAGGTTGTCTAAGGTATCGGAGAGGCTGAGAATCGCTGCTTGAAGTTCTGTTTGCATACTGCGCTCGTCGGGATAATCCGCTGCTTCCGTCCATATTGTAATGTCGTCAGCGTAAATGGTAAAACGCGCTGTAGTGTCTTTCTCAAGCCGTTCTGCCACTCGTGTCATGGCCAGATTAAAGAGCATAGGTCCGAGGATGGATCCCTGGGGTACACCCCTATCCAAGTAATAGGTTCTGGGGCTCCATCCTGGTGCCTTGCCATGGAGCTTGATAGGCCTGCTCTGGAGGAAGCTGCGGATCCAATTGTATGCCTTTTGGCTAGGGTACCTTGCTGCTAATTCCTCCAATATGACCTCTTGTTTCACATTGTCGAAAGCCTTACGCATATCAACTGCTAGAATGTAGTCGGGCACCTGTTTGCGAGACTTGCGGTTTATTACTCTGCGGAGCAACCATAGGCAGTCATGTGTACCCATGTTTGGACGAAAACCTGCTTGCGCTGGGTGTAGGCCAGGTTGTTCGTATTCAATGTAGTGTTGCATTCTTGTGTGTAGCATTCGTTCTATCAGTTTACAGACAGTTGAGGTTAGAGCTATAGGCCGTAGATTTGCTGGTACTGTGTGGTCTTTGCCAGACTTCGGTATGGGGTAGATGAGCGATAGTTTAAGTGATTCTGGCACCACGCCGGATTCCCAGGACTCATTGATAATTGCGAGGAGTTTGTCTTGGGCTTCATTGCTGAGGTTTCGAAGCTCTTGCCAAGTGACTCCGTCATATCCGGGAGCTGATCTCGTTTTGCCCTATGTAAGTGCTGCTACGAATTCGCCCAATGTAAAGGGCTGGTCAAGTTCCGTTTTCGGGCCATCAATCGTGGTTGTAGGCAGTGGCTCCGGTGGTGTTTCCGCGGCATGAGGGAAGAAAGTTCGAATTACTCGATCCTCCAGCGTTGCAGCATCCTCTCGCAGGAACAGTTCCGCGAATGGAGGCGCGCCTTTCTTTCTGCCAAGCAGACTCCTCAAAATCCCCCCACGGCCTTTTGAGGCCGTGTTCACGTCCAAGCTTCGCGCATGTATTGTGCCATTCATCGGCTTCTAGAAGTTCTTGGTATTCCTTGATCAATTTGTACTGACGTTTCAGGGACATTAGATCTCGATGGCGTTTTCTTTTGTATCGATATTGTTTTGTGAAACGACTGGCCTTTCGCCACAGGTTTGCAAGGTGGGCGTCCATATGAGTCGTAGTGTCGTCACACAGTATTGTCTCTCTTGCCTCTGGTCGCGCCTCAGCGATCATAGCGCTCAATTCCTCGAAATCCGTAAAACCGTCCCCGGTAGCTACTCGAAATTTTTTCCAATCAAATACAACCGCTTGCCTTTTCTCCCTGATCTTTTTGCGATTTAGCGTAATGATTATAGGCAAATGATCGCTTCCCCATGTGGTCGATTCTACGTCCCAACGCCTTATCAACCCCGGAGTGGCCAGCGTTAAATCAGGTGTCGTGTCCCGTTGCCTTGCGTGGAGCCCTATGCGGGTTGGTGTCTCTGGTATGTTACACACGTGTAGAGTCGACATTTCGATTGCTTCGTGCGCAGCACGTCCTCTCGACTCAGACTTGATGTAGCCCCAAGATGGATGCTTGGCATTAAAATCTCCACCCACCACGATGGGAAGGCTTCCGGCTTGCGCCTGTACTTTACCGAGCCACGTGAAGGAGTCGTTTTGATCCTTGCTCGTTACGGGTCTGTAGTAAACGGAGACTACAACCATTGGCCGTTGTCTTCGCGGACACAGCTTAACTGAGTTGGCATGCGTGCATCTTGGTTGATACAGCGCGCACGAGACGACGACGAAGCGCCTGCCCTGTGTTTCTTATACTTCGTTGTCGTCTCGTGTGCGCTGTATCAACCAAGATATAGATGACGAACTCAATGGCAAGGAAGAAGCAACGACCAAGTAAACAAAACTTGCTTTCCAGAACAAATAGCAATCGATTTACTGGAGCGTAATATCCGTCGGCATAGCGACGCTCACCGTCACAACACTCTTACTCAGCCCCGCCACGGTGGTCTCGTGATTGTGGTGCTCGACTGGTGACCCGAAGGTTGCGGTATCGAATCCCTGCCACGGCTGCTGCATTTCGATGGAGGCGAAATGCTTGAGGCCTTCGTGCTTAGATTTAGGAGAACGGTGAAGAGCGCCAGCTGATGAAAATTTCTGAAGCCATTCGCCACGGCGTCCCTCGTGATCATATCGTGGTTTGGGGACGTGAAACACTATATTATTATTATTATTATTATTATTATTATTATTATTATTATTATTATTATTATTATTATTATTATTATTACTACTACTACTACTACTACTATCACTACTACTACTTCTACTACAAAGTTCTTACGCTCCCACTGCTCACAAGAAAAGATTTATGCAAAATGATATTGCATAGTACTAGCGATGGCGACCTGCACACAGCATACAGCGCTTATGAACGAGAAGCTTCGTTCGGCTGGAGCTTTTCTGCTGCAATGAGCTGCTTCAACGCTTGCTGATTCAATGCTGCTTGCTGCTTCAATCAGCCCCTTGAACAAGTTCATGTATTCAGTTTAGCAATAGGAAGTAAAACAGAATTCAGGGATTTTTCCATACCAAGGCTACAACATAGTTTCGGGACAGCGTCGTAGTGAGGGACCTCACAACAGATTTGGCATCGCACTGCATTAACATAACACACGGGATGCGGGAGAAGCCCTCGTCACTCCTGAAGCAGGACCACGTGCATGCACGCTCTACCGCGTGACAAAAACATGCGAGGTATTAAAACGCCTCTTACCGAAATGGCGCTGTTTTTTTTTTTGCGCGCTAACTAGCAAGCGCATCAACTAACCATACACGAACAGAGGAAAGTTAATTAAGGGAATGGAACGAAGTCGTTTACTTTGCTCTGGTTTATGGAAGAGTGACTCATGTGGAAACCTATATACAATAACAACTTTTACCGCGAACGTCATGCTTGGACGAGAAAAGGAAAGAAAGTCAGGCCAGTGAAACGAGCTCGTGGTTTTGTCCCTTATTGCTTGATGGGAAAGTTGAGCAGCCACTAGCTACAATGCAACTGCATGTAACTATAAAAAGAGAACATCACGTGCCCCTGTTGTTTCTACTTCGCTATAAAATAATCATGCATATCTAATAGCAATCTAATCTTCACGCACTAAATGGAAGGAACACTAAATCTATGCAGTAAATTAGTTTGCGGGGATAATGTGCTCACTAAAAACTATATTTTCGTTTTTGTTTCACGTTTGACGTGCATTTTAAGAAATATAGGCGGTGCAAAAGCGGCGTATTATTTATCAGATGTTTCGCGAAAACATGGCAAAATCTTTCTCTGGCCATGTCTCAAAATATTTGCTTAATTATTTCATCCACGAAGTTAGGCCATGAGTACCGAGGGATGCAAAATGAACATGAACGGCAGAAAGCTCGGTGGGGTAACGAAATTATAAAAAAATGAAAGTAATATATAAAATCAGATCGGGCAAGACAAGATGATTTGGAGATTATTTAGAGTGGTATTCGTCCTGAAGTTCAGCTGCTGCTGCTGCTGATGCGTTGAAAAGAGGCTAAAGGATGAAATAACTACTAGAAACCAAGAGGAACTACTGTTTTCTGCATCATTGCTTTGATGATTTTTTTATTTTCTCGAGCATTTGTGTTGAGTATAATTTGACTTACTGAAACATGCTATTAATCTTATAGGAGTATCAGTCTATGTTTTGACAACGCAGCGTTAGATCAGACAACAGCTAAATGAAGTGCACACGTGCGTACGTCTTCGTCTGGGCTAACTGTTTCCTGTTAGGGTATGAAAGTTTACCAAGCAAAAAATATTTCCATACAGTTGCGGTTTAGTTCCCCTTGTTGCTGTGCATACACTTTAAAGCTAACAAAGCAAAAAATGCCTTTTTGAAATGGAGCACATCTATGACAGAGAACCGTTACAAGAAGAGTTTAACGAGTGTTTTATATAGATCGCACCGCAAATCCTGAGGATTTCTTGCGCGTTCTACATTCTATTTTCCCCCCGCAATAGTATGACCGGAATCTGAAAATAGGGAGAGTATGTAGAATTGAGAGTGGAAAAAGGATTTGGTGCCATGATAAGATCACAAGCTTTTCATCTATTAAATGGAATTCACTTGCGATGCGTTGGCTGGCTGGTTCCTCAGTCTACTTATGTCACTTGTCACTTACGCCGGTTAAGAAGACGAAAACTAATACGAAGAAATAGGACATAACAATGGCACTCGTAACGTTTATGTGTTTATCATAATTATAACGACAGAAGTTTAGGTGAAAACGGGAGCTTGAAGAGATGAAAAATTCTTGAACACGTTGTGTCGCAGGAAACGGCGTTTCGACAAGCGGACTTGTCTTCATCTAAATGTGCCTCAGACGTATTCCTGAAGACGACAGAGAGAAATAAAATCGCTGCTCGGAAATGGATAGAAGTGCTCAAATGAGGTTGCTTGAATATTGTGGGCCACGGTGCATTGCAGTCGAGGAAAGCGTATCCAGTGGCAGTCTTGAAGAAGACAAGTCCACTCGTAGAAACGTCGGCTGTAGTGTCACCCCGTGTACACGTTTTCTTCATAATTCTAACGAGTTTTTTTGAAGATGTGCACAGGAAGGGCAGCTAACGAATTCTTGACCTTTCACCCGTTATGGTTACACGTTGTATGTTGTACAACCTCGCCCAATATGAGTTGCAACCCAATATAAGTTGCAATATGGTTTGCCCGTGGTCAAGGCGACGCCAGCATCGCACGATGGCGCTGACGTAGAAAACAATCAGTGACGTAAACACTGTTTCGACTGCTGGTATTCGCTAAACCTGTTTCGCGTTTGTCTGTGTTGCAGTGTCGGCTTGGGGCTCCTTCAACCTTGGCCTACATGTTGCAACTCATATTGAGCGCCACTGCACATCTACACCATCATCGTCGTCGT
>JALIZH010012430.1:0-47500 GCA_030522465.1 Rhipicephalus appendiculatus | reverse complement strand
TGGTGTGGGGTCAGCTGTTTGAGTCCTATTGATGAAACTAGGGACTTCTCGGTGTAGCACACCGAGTTTGCGAATCTGCCTATCCAGATTCTACTCGTGGTGGGGAAACCCTACATATTTACCTCAAACATTGACGTCATCGACGGCTTTGTAAACAAAGCAGTGGGGACTCTATGAACTGGAATCGCTGGGTGCCCGTGCTAAGCATTTCCTCAGATTTCACAGTAGTGGCGCTGCATTTAGCGCATGATATTTAAGTACACCAATCGCCACACAAGAACATTTTTTGGCACAGTTCTGTCGCTACCGCGTTTCTGCTATTCGGTGGTTTGTCCTTCGTCCGTCTTTGAGACAAAGGCGATCAGAAAACCTCTCCTTTGATTCTTAAAAAAAGCCACCGTCTTTTCCATGGCGTCTACTCCTGATTGCCTTCACAGGAGGCATATAGATGGAGCACCTGCCAATACGACTTGCCCCGCGGGACTCAACGTCGAGACAAAAGAGCGGTGATGACGCCACAAAAGCTGCAGGTGCTTGCGACGTGGGCGCTTTTGTTTTTTGGGACTCGAGGAGAGATTCGTGTGGATAGTTACTTTTACAGATTCCTGTCTTTCTTGCGGACGATGCCTCCTCCCCTGTGGTTCCCCAGACAAATTACATTCCCTGGAACGCCCGTGAAAGACGCTTCCCAGCAGCTGCTCTCGATTAAGCGTTTTCTTAGGAGTGACAAAAAGAAATAAAATGAAAGAAGCCGTAGTGCACTTTCACGTAGGATGAATAAGACACGCTTCCTATTGGCGCTGCAGCTCTAAAGTTTTACACTAATGATGAGCAATCAGGCGTCCTTTGTAGTCGTCGCTACTTTGCCCGCGGTCAACTTATAGTTCAGGGAATGCTAATTAAAAGGCTTTTCTCTAACGCTCTCCCAATGGCTACACTTCGGATATGCCCGATTGAAGCAACGCCTTGTGAGCAAAGCGTGTAGGTCAGGAACTGGTAGCACAATTTCGGGTCAAGAATGAAGGGTGATTAGTTAGTTACTTTCGTGACATTTTTCGTCCCTTTTATTTCAGTTCAATATACGTCCTGATTACTACACTGCCATTAAAATACAACAATGATTGTCCCCGATACTTTTTATTTGCATAATTGTCCGCTGGATTCATTTGGTTGTGTCTGACGAAAGGGATGTTATATCCGAGCGGATACTATTTTTCCTTAATGCTTATAATTTTCGGGTGGACACTGAAGCTCGAGGATATGGGTTCGATATCCGGCCATGTATTTTTGTTCTGTCGCGTGTTCGCACACGCAAGGAAGAAAGCTACGAGCATAAGGAGCAAGCTACTTCAGTTCTCAACTATGATACAGGCCCACACCATTGTAAAGCACCGCCTTCCGTACCATTCCGGGCCGTTTTCCGATCTACTTATCCAATTCTTTCTTTCCCTACTTAAAGTACCCCAAAGTTTGGTCAGGTACTTTCCTATTAACGCAGTGCTTTTATTCAAATTGCTCTATTCCATATGAAGAAGAATGGTGAGATGGTCAAATTTTGTGTCCTCGCAACAGGTATTGTCTTACTTTAATCGAAAGCCTGCCACAGTGATTATATGACTCGCGCCGTCTGTGCAAAAGGCATTGCGCGGAATGGTTTTTAAGTGCGAAGCATTTCTTAGCGAACTTCGGCGACTTTGAGCGTATCTCTCTATCTAGCCGCCTACGACTTTGTGCTCTCCTGGCCGGATCGTTAATGGGATTTATACCAAAATTGGTATGGCATAACATGACTGTATGACAAACATGAATGACTGGTCATATCATGAAAATGATGACTAACTTGTCATGAAAAGTATGATTTACACGCCATGGCCATAGTGCTCCTGAGGCCGTTTTCCTTACTGGATATATCCAAAAATTGGTACGATGAGACACTTCTGCATGACCAACATAAGTGACAGCTGGTAATATGAAACTCATGACCAGCATGTCATGTACAACATGATTTACATGCCACGCTCATGGTGCTCTGACGGCCGTTTCACAAGCTTTATATACACCAAATTTGGTATTGCGTGACGTGACTGTATGACGAACATAAATGCCAACTGGTCATATGGAAATCATGACATGTGATGTGCAACATGACTTGCATGCCACGCTCATGACACTCTCGGGGCCGTTTCGCTAGCTTGATATACACCAAATTTCGTATTGAGTGACGTGACTGTATGACGAGCATAAATGACAAGTGGTAATATGGAAATCTTGACATGTCATGTGGAACATGACTTGCCTGCCACGCTCATCACACTCTCGGGGCCGTTTCGCTAGCTTGATATACACCAAATTTGGTATTGAGTGACGTGATTGTATGACGAGCATAAATGACAAGTGGTAATATGGACATCATGACATGTCATGTGCAACATGACTTGCATGCCACGCTCATGGTACTCCCGTCGCCGTTTTGCTAGCTTGATATACACCAATTTTTTTAGGCGAAAGCCGTTAATGTCTCATGCTCACGTCCGTCCGTCCGTCCGTCCCTCCAGCCGTGCTCTGGCACGGCGCCAACTTGGCGCCGGGGCGCGCAAACGGACGCCGGTCCCGTTGGACTCTACAGCATTCGCGCTTTGCTTGCGTAGCGTCGCTGTGGCCAGCGTCTCTAACATGCAAGGAGGCAGACGCGCGCATCACGTTCCATTCTGACCGACCCCGTCTCAGTGGGCACAGGCGTTCGAGGAACACAGTTTGGAATCGACAAAGTGTCCGTCAATTTAAACGCTGGAACGCTGATGGCGTCTGCACGATGCGCAAAGCGCGAGAATACGAACGCATGCGAAACGTAGATAGATTGGTCTTGGATCTCGCTGCGATTCGAGGTAAAAAATTAAGCGAACATAACTGGCAGGTGGTAAGATGAAAATCTTGGCATGCATGTCATCTACAATGCCATTTACATGCCACGCTCGTGGTGCGCTTGCGTCCAGTTCGCTAGCTTGATATACACCAAAATTTGTATTGCGTGACGTGACTGTATGACGAAGACAAATGACAGGTCCTAACATGTAAATAATGATATGCATATTATGTACAGCATGATTTGCTCCTTGCTGGCTGCTTCGCATTACATCGATTCCCACAGTGCGTAGGATCTGCCGGTTTTTATTGAATAACCTCTTTAAATTAGGTAATGTCACTAAGAAGTACCTCGTTGGACCCTACATACCTGCACAATCGCGAGATAACTATATTTTCTTCATGGCTTTGAGAATTCGGTGGTGTTCACGTGCAACTGCAAGGCGCACATACAAAACTGCACCCTTCTTTGGAAGAACTTGCACGTTTACTTAATAAACACCGTGATATCGTCAATTAAAGCTGCTTTTCTTTAGTTTTTCTTTTTTTACGTTGACCCTTCAGAAACGATGGAGGTGCGTTCTGCACTTAACACACTTTTATGTGGGCGTATACTCTCGCGCCAGAATTCGCGATGGAGGTATCAGAGGTTTGCGACCCAAGAAAGAAAAATAGAGAAAAGGCGGGGGGTTCAACCCACTCTCCTGTTGCCGTGGCCACCGTCGCGTAGACGGGAAGACGTCATGCGGTTTTGCAATAAAAAATCTTGCTGCCAGATGCATTTGAGCAAAGAGAGCTCAGGAAGGCATTCGGACGCTGTTTTGCTTGGAAGTGCACGCCTACTATTTGACGGAAAAAAAGTGCGAAAGACAAAGAGGTTTCGATGGTTGATAAACCTGCGGGGACGAATTTCCCGCCTATCGTAAGGTTTGCCCTGACGGTTTCGAGCTCGTTAATTTTGCCAAAAATGGCTGTCATTACGTCACGATCTTTTTGACCAATCACCACGGTGTCTGTAGTGGTTATGGTTCCTGACTGCTGACTAGAAGGTCACGGAGTTCAATCCCGGCCGCGGCGGACGGTATTCCATGGATGCGCATTGCTAGAGATGCGAAATGCTAGTCTACTTAGATTTAGGTGCACGTTAAAGAATATCAGGTGGTCGAAATTTTCGGAGCCCTCCACCATGGCGTCTCCTATAACCATAGTGTGGTTTTGGGACGTGAGACCGCAACAATTATTGTTATTCTTTTTGACGTCGCATTGCATGCAAATCATGCTTTGTCGTAAGAACTAACGCCAGTCTGTGCTCGTTATCGGCCACCAGTTGCTACCATCAAAACGAGCGCTACCGTTCGTAGATGACCAAAGTGAACTTATTTCTTTCACAGTAGAACGTCTGAAGCACATCTTTTTTGTGTTTATAGATTGGTGTCAGCATCTTGCATATTGGCCATCGGCTCTTTGACTGTCTTGAAAGCGCAATGCTTGTAAATCCCCAATTTACGTCATCATACCTCGCGTGATGTCCCTGCATGGATAACGTCGGCCTGTTAGTGAGAATAAAACAGTCAGATTTTGCACTCTGAGATTTCAACTGCATAGCTGTTTCTCTATGTAGCTTTCGCATGTTTCGGAGGGGCTGCTGCAAAAGCGAATGCAGTGGTGACCATCAATTCAACCCTGGTGCAGTTTCGGCGTCTCATCTCCAGCCCCTCCTCTAACCTGCATATTCATGGCGCTCGTCATAGCCCTGTCTGCCAAGGCGCCTCCTTTCTTCTTTTTTCTGTCTGGCCACAGACACCAGGAAACGTCAGCCTCTTAATGTGGGGAGAATGACCACAGCGCTGATCACCACCTGTTATCACCCTGGGCCCCTCTGGTTCTTGGCCACTCCCATTTCAACCTGGTCAGCACGAGCCTACGGTGAGACTGTTGTCTTTACTGAATTGCTTTCGCTTTTCTTGAACAAACTTTCGACAGACCTTTATCTGGCAGTCTAATGCCAATGACTGAGCTTTCCGCAGGGTGACCGATAAAGAAGCTGGGTCATGTTTCTTTCCTATAATTTATTTCAAAGTCTTTCGACCAAAACGCCTGTAAAAAAAAGACATGGTTTCTTTAGGTTTAGCGAAGTACTATATGCAACTTCTTTGTACGTCTGGAAATTGTTGCGATTTGGAAAGTGTTGTGAAGCACACGCTTTCTACCATAGTCCCAATCATTTCTAACAATGATACATAAAAACCTGCCGAATATTATCGCGCTAAATCACACTACACTGTGATTGCAGCATGTGATATTGGAATTGTTTTCAAACAACTCTGACGTATTTAAAAAGCTACAAATACAGTCGAACCCACTTACAACAATAATCAAGTGCCTAGAAAATTTCATTGTTATAACCGGCAATTCCTATAAACGGGCTCAACAACAAGCAAAATAGCGGGAAAGCTGGCTGTTGTGAGAAACTTAAAATATCGGATGAGATATGCCAGCAGACATCAGTGGTAAGAATGACGAGGCTGCCGTTTATCGGACGTGCTTAAGATTCGGACGCTTTCACGGAACCGCCACAAGTCCCATAGAGCCAATGTACGACAAAGTCTGAAGTTTCGGACGCTGAAACTCTTCGAAGTCTCAACTCTTCACTGAAATTGCATGTCTGAAAGTGCATTAACAGAAGCCACCGCCGCTCGCGTGCCGTAGCGGATTTCAAAGGCAGCTTTGCCGCATTGTTGAAACGCTATGAAGGGAAGCAAATTGTGAATCTTAAGGGGCGCTTGGGGACATTGGGTTTGTGGGCGGGGGTTCAGCAGCCTGAAGTTCCCGTTTTCTTCTTTCTCTTCAAATATTTCGTGTTCCATTACCTTTCAGCATGGGCACCCAATAGCCAGAATTGATTGTTGTAACTGATTATGCGGCATGCGGGCATTGCTGTAAGTGGGTTATTTCACCATAGAAAACATACATACGTTGATGGTACAGCAACTTCTCATTGTTGTAACCGATATATTGTTAAGACCATTATTGTTATGAGTGGTTGGACTGTATTTTCAATTTGCCTAACATGAAATATTTGAAATGAAAGCGATACATGAGGACTCGGTATTTTCTACATATTTCAATTGTTCCTTTAACGTACAGTTTACTATTGTAAAATAACTCACAAATTCTGAATTTGGCGGTGAAGTCAGGGTCGATTCGCAAGAAAAGTGACAGTTCTAAACCCGAATCACATGTTGAAGAAGAAAATATATCTATTATAGTGTTTAATATTGATTTGAAGTTCTACAGCTGCATTATATTTTATTATTCGGGTGAAACAACGAAAACAAAACTCAAAATAAATAATTTAACCCTTTGTTGCATGGCAAAAACCTACGCATCTAAACAGCGCTTACTTTTGGTTTTCTGTTATTTTGCATTCAGAAAAAGCAGAGAAAAAAATCTTGTGGAAGTCAGACCTTTATTTAATAAGATACAGAATGTCCACTACAGTGGACAACATGCACAGGAGGTTCGATTAGTGAAAGTTGCAAATTTTTTTTTCAGCCGTCGAGCTATCTTTCTCGAACAAATGAACACAAAAAATTAGCTGCAGTACCACCAGAAGAGTAACAAGAATTTTTTTTTCAATTGGAGGGGGGGGCTAAGGGGGGGTTGGGGGGGGGGGGAGCTGAGGGGGGTTCAACTATTTTGAAAAATTATCTTGACTTCGTTAAGCTGCAATATTTACAGCTCGTGACTACGAGTGCTTCATCTATCGCGTGCATTCAATAAACAATACCAAATCACGATTTCATCTGTTTTATAAGAAACAAGAAAAGTGAAGAACTTGAATTACCCGCCAAAGTAGGAGTCTGCAAACATGAACAAAAGTGCAGGAAAAAGTGTGGGACAGTGGCGCGATCTAGCACGGCGAATGAAAACCCTTTTTGTTCAATTTAGTTACCAATATGCATATGCGCGTCTCGGACGCACCACAGCTGCTTTCCCGCCATGCATGGTGTCCACTACAGTGGACATATTTCAAAACTTGTTCTAAAAATTTATATTCACTTCGCTAAGCCGCAATATTTACAGCTCTTGTCTACGAATGCTTCTTCTATGGCATGCATTCAATAAAAGATACCAAATCGCGATTTCATCTGCGTCATAAGAAAAAAACGTGAAGAAGAACTTGACTTATCCGCCAAAGTAGGAGTCTGCCATCTTGAACAAGAGTTCAGGAAAAAGCACGGGACCGTGGGGTCATCTAATGCGGCGAATGAAAACTAGTTTGGTCCACTTTAGTTACCAATATGCGCATGCGCGTCCAAGAGGCACCACAGCTGCTCCAAAAATTCCAGAAATTTGTCCACTGTAGTGGACAGCATGCAACAAAGGGTTAAGTAAATGGCCTAAAGAAGGAAAAACATGAAAAAGCAAGAGAGACAAAAAGGACGTAGGCAAGGAAGGGTGGATCCATTGTGGCGTAAGAGCAGGACCGGGAACGTGAGCTCTGCGGTAAACAAAACATGAACTGAAGTTTTACTTCCATGAAGGGCGAGAATCACGAACAGTGCTACCGAAACGCCTTTGTAGACAACAAATGAAAATGACATTATAGAGAGCATTCAAAATCACTACAGCGATCCTTATCCTGGCCGCTGCGGTGTTGAGAAATTGTTTATCTTGACAAAGTGTCTTCCACTGTGAAACGGCATAGAATTGCGTTGGGTTTCTTCCATGAAATATGCACTTATGAGATTCAAACTTTAAGAATAAAGTCATGTATTGTTTGAAACAATAAATCCACTAGAGTTCTCCAAGGGTATAGTCGGTGCCCGTAATTATTGTCCTGACTTCTTGTATTAAAAACTCAAGTGCAGCACTGGACACTTGCCGAGACCATCCTCAGCACAGAACGCTTCTTGCAGACAACTGATCTTAGAGACATACGTTAAGAAATTTCGTATTTTTCTGTCCTGTTTTGCCTTCTTCTTGGCTCTTCCTCTCTTTTTTGTAACCACTTTTTCCAATTATCTTTTATTCCCCTTCCCCCTTTATTCAAAACAGGGTACCCGGCCGAACTGGTTAACCTTTCTGTATTGCCGTCTTGTTCTCCCTCCTACTCCTTTATCCCTACATTTGAGGAAGGCCAACACACTAAGGTAACCAGCTTGACTCTTCAAGATCTCTCCTGAATACCCAAGCCACTGCGTGACCGAGAGGACAAAGTGTTGTGGTAAAGATGGTCTCACGACGCGTGTCTTCATTGGACCGAGCATGGTGACGCCCCAGGCGCCGGGGTGCGTTTAGCCGAGGAAGGTAATTGTGTTTATTAGTCCTGCGTACTTGCGGCTAATTGAATTAGGCTACGCAGCCATCGGTCAGCAGAGGCTATCTCTTTACCTTACTTCTGGTACCTTCACCGCCTCACGTTCTGTTACTTTACTCTCGCCGCCCTGCCCTCCTACATGGCTTCTCTTCTACGATCTCAGCAAGTGCGTATAGAATTGATGGGCGTTCGAGACGCGCGATGTACCTGGCGGTGGTTTGGGGGAGTTTTCAACATGGAAGTTCCTTGGATGTTAACCACACTATGGGAAATGTAGAAAGTCGGCAATGCGAAATGACAAATGACCTCGATAAAAGATCATATTGCCATGTGAGAAACGGCTCATCGCCGACAAGCCAACAATCGAGACGTCGCATACAAATGCGCATGTGACCGGCGCACCATTTAAGGATGCACTTCTGTACACTTGCCGGCGCCACGTTCTTTGCGTACAGGCCAACCACGGAAGTCTGTAACTCTCAAGAAGCTTCGCTTGAAATATCAGTTGAGGCGATTTGTAGTGCAATGTATTGTGCTATCGAAGAGCCGTATACTGTCTCTTACAAAGCTTGAACACTCCCCAACCAGCAAATGCTTCTGTGTTTAGAACAAAAGGTAAACAGTTCAAAGGTTTATAGGTACTCTGGAAGAGCGATAATCTGTTCCTGCCGATGAATTCGTGAAAGTACTGTGTATTTAGAAAAAAACCCGGTCGATTTCGAGTACTACGAACTCTACTTCACTTACGCCTCCGAGAACTTTGAGAGTCGTGTCGAGCGCCTTGGTGTGTTTAGAAAACTCACACGGTCCCTTGAACATTCGCCTAAGACGACTTGAAGGCGAAAGCCATGTTCTTGTTCTTCTTGTAGTCCTTCTTTTTCTCCCCGGTCTACTGTATTTCAGTTACCTGTGACTTCATGATGACATCATGTCGCATTGAAGTCATGCCAGATTTGGCATGCCGAAGGTACACGTACGTTCGTTTGAGTGTCACGTGACTTTGGACCGACAGTTACTACTTAGTGTTATTTGTGACCATCCGTTAGTGTCGCAAAGTATCGTCAGGACTCGCGATATCTCACACCCATGAAGCGTACAAGCCTTACGCCCTAAGAGATGACTGAAGATTTACAGCACTAGATACTCTACTAAGGAATAGCGGTAAGCCATCTCTGACTTGAAATATGCACGTCTGTTTAGAAAAATATTGAGGCAGCTTCACAGTAGTGGTGCCAAGCCTGAAGGAACAGCGCAGCTGGGCGGCCTTCTTCATTTCTCTTTATTTTTATTTTTCTTCTTCTTTTTCGAATTCTCTCTGTATTTTCTATGTTTCTGTCACTGTTTCTTAATATTTCTGTGCTTTTTTCTCTCACCATATATTTCTTTCTGTCTAGCTCTTTTTTATTTATTTTTTTTACATTTATCTCCCTCTCTTTCTAAATTTTCTCTCTTTCTTTCTACTTTCTATGTTTCACTCTTTCTGTCTCGCTCTGTCTTTTGTCACTTTTTTTTGTCTTTTTCTTTCTGTTTCTTTCTCTCTATGTCTATATTTTCTATGTATTTCTATATTTTATCTCTTTATTTCCTTTATTTCTCCCTACTCCTGTCTTACTCTTTTTCTTCCTCTCTCTTTGTATTCGTTCTCTTGCCCATGCGAGTTATTGCATCCAGCGCTGGGCAAATGGGCGCACTCGTTCTTAGAGACAAGCAAAACATCAAGAAGAGGACGAAGAGAGCGCGTGCGGCCGAGTTTGTGCGGTCATAATGATGATAGTTTTTTACACAACCGACAGAGTTTCTTCTCGCGAAGAAATTTGATTTCGCTTCTACTGGTAGTGGGGCTTCCCAATTATTGTGGTGCATACCAGACCGCGTAGTCATTTTCGCCAGACAAGGAATGATTTGCTAAAAAACTTAATTGTCGAAAAAAAAAAAAGAACTTGGACGACGCTTGAGCTTCGCTTTCAAGAGTGGAACGGGACAGCGCAATAGGACACTGTTCGCATCGGTTTTTCAATCGCTAGCCTGGCTTCTCATCTCGCTGGACACCTAAACCATACCGCAGAAAAATGAGAGCCTGTGCGAGTAACATTTGCCGTTTAAAACTATCCTTGAATGCCTGCCACAGGTGCAGTCGCGAAGTGCTCACTACGACGTAATTCTTCCTTTTGCGAGTTGGCGTGGCACCCACGCGTCAGTAAGGCAGCACGCGCACCTGCGCAACTGCCCACGTTGTTGTTGCTGTTAAAAATGATAATTAATTATGCCTGTGTGCTTTGTAATCGGTAGGCCTTAAATGAACCCCTCATTGCGCAATTCACATGTGTTGACGACCAGCGTCAATGTACACTGCTGCCACGCAATATTTATGTGTTAATGACACTCCTCGCTCTACATAACATTCATATAGTGTTGATATTTTTTGTCAACAATTTGGAGCACATGCATTGCTCTGTGGCAGAGCCCCTGCTTTCGGTGTTTTGTGTTCGATTCACACTGGAACCGATATTTCATTGTTTTTAAATGCGAATGCATTTCATAGTCGGGCTATGTCAGGCATCCGGCGTTGTCCAGCGTTGTCCGCGGAGGAGGAGAAGGAGGAGGATAGGTTGAGGAGGTAAGCGCCGGCCGGTGTTAGATGTGAAGCATGTTATGGCGAAGCTTCATCCGGTGGTGGTGGTGTGCGGCGTGACCACCCTTACTGCGCACGCGCAAACCCTTTAAAAAAATAAAAATAAAAAAACCTCCTCTCTCTCCTCTAGGCATCCCTCCCCGCGGCAACCACACCCTCACTGCACATGCGCCTCCCCTCCTCTCTCCCCTGCTACGCTCCCCCCTCTCTCCTCTAGGCATCTCTGCCCGCAGCGTCCACACTCCCACTGCGCATGCGCGCCCCCCCTCTCTCTCCTCTCCTACGCTCCCCCCCCCCCCATCTCTCGCCTCGCGACGCCGACACAGGCAGCGTCTGCTAGCGAGTTTCTTGGTTGAAAAAACCGACTGCTCGCGCTGCTCAACCGTTCACTGGCCACCCCGTATATATGGCAATGGATCTTGACCTCCAAGGTGGTGCCGGTGGGAGATTTCTCCTGTGCGTTGTTGAACAATAGAAATTCGCAGCGTGCGCGTTAACTAAAAGCGGACTGTGAGTCTCTGTGTCCAGTCGGAGTCTTCTGACTCTCATTGCACATTAGCAGCGATTGGCATGTTCCAGTAGGAAACACAGCTCCATCGCTGCGTGCTTTACGCATCCCCAATTTTCTCTCCTGCGCAACGCTGCGATGAGCGCCAGCGTCAACGCCGCCGCCCGTGTAAGCGTTAGCGCCCGCTGCTTCACATCTACACATGGTTCCCTTTAGCGGAAGATGGTGTAATTTTTTATCTCTCCGCTCTCACTCTCTCGCCCATAGCAACAGCTGCGGGCGCACGCGCTTCTCCTCGCCCCTAGCAACCGGAGCAGGTGGTGCGGGCGGAGTAGCGGAGAGTGAGTGGAGAGGGGGAGCGCGCTCTGGTGTGTGAGGGCGCTCGCATCGCGGAAGCTTGGCGGAGCTCCGGCGTGTGTGGAGAGTGTAGCAGAGGGTAGGTGCAGTGCTTTGCCGCTCCTTCTCTCGCCGTTCGCTCTCTCTCCTCCCTGCGCCCCACACTCCCGTCCGCTCGCTCGCACGTATATATAAATGGAGTGAAGCGCGCGCGAAATGCATTCGCATTTCCTCACGATTCCCTTCGGGGAGGTGGGGGGCATTTTTTTTTATTTGCGTCCATCTCGAATTTTCGCTCATGGACAACGCTGATTTTTCCTTCTCAATGAACTGCGCCGACAGTTATGGCTCTAACAGTGGTTGCTCGCAGCACCAATAATCCGGGAGTGTCGCCCGTTCCTCGTTGGAAAGCAACTGTGTGCCAAGTTTGTCTCAGAGCCTTAACAGGTTCTCGCATAGAGGCGTTCGGCTCATGTGAATTCATGCATCCATTCATTGCTATGGTTATCAGGGCTTCTTTGGGTGGAGCCTCCTACTTTCTTGGCGAGGAATAGGTCGCAGACATCGAAACGGCGCAATTCAAGACATATTCACGTACATGATGTCGTTTGGTTAAAGGAAGAAATGGAAACACTCTTTCCTTTTGCGTGGTACTCGTATTGCGTAGGTTATGAGTAAAGTGATTTGAATAAGCAGTAGATTTTTGAAATATAACCAGCTTGAGCACGAAGGCTTTTCAGCATGACTTAAGCTAGGCGTGCTCTTTTACATTTGGCTCCATTGGCGGCGGTGCACGAGATGACCCTCCAGGTGCTTTAGGACAGCTTATCACTCTCCCATAGTAGAGTACAGAGTGCGTTAAATCGTCGACCTTGTTTTAAGGCGAAAGCCTTTAATGTCTCATGCTCACGTCCGTCCGTCCTTCCGTGTCTGTCCGCCCGTCCGTCCATCCATCCGTCCGTCCGTGTCCGTCCGTCTGTGCGTGCCGTCCATCCGTCCGAGCCTTGGCACGGAGCCAGATGACCGCCGGGGTGCACAAACGGACGCCGGTCGCGTCGGACTCTATAGCGCTAGCGCTTTGCTTGCATAGTGTCGCTGTGCCCAGCGTTTGGAATTCTGACCGACGCCGTCTCAATGGACACAGACGTTCGCGAAACACACTTTGGAATTAACAAAGGGTCCGTCAATTTAAGCACTGGAACGCGGATGGTGTTTACGCGATGCGGAAAGCGCCAGAAAATACGAACGCATGCGAAAGGAGGAAGATTAGTCTCGCGTCTCGCTGAGATTCGCGGAAAAATTTTAAAAAGAAAACACGCATACATTCCGTTTGAGTGTTAGCCCACTGAGAGTGTAAAAGAAAAAAATTCCCCATCTCCCGCTAAAGGGAACCATGTGTGGATGCGAAGCAGCGGGGAGATAATTAGCTTGAGCGGGAGGAACGTCGCCGCTCTCATTTCACGGCAGTGGTCCGGGCGCTCATCGCGGCGCTGCACAGGAGAGAGAATGAGGCGCGCGCACTCCGTCATTTTCATACCGCGGAACTACCGTGGCGCCCCCCAGCGGAGTATGCAGCTGTCACACCACCGGTCGTGCGCGCCGCTCCGTAGAGGATTCCTAGAGGAAAGGACGGGGGGGGACCGTAGGAGAGGAGAGAGAGGGGGGAGGGGACGTGCATGTGCTGTGGGGGGTGTGAGACGCGGGAGCCGCTCCGTAGAGTAGAGGATTCTTAGAGAAGCGAGGACGCGCATGCGCTGTGGGACGTGGGCGCCGCTCCGTAGAGTAGATGATTCCTAGAGTAGAGGAAGGGGGGTGAGCGTAGGAGAGCATAGGGGAGAGGACGCGCGTGCGCTGTAGGACGCTCCGTAGAGTAGAGGATTTCTAGAGGAGAGAAAGTGGGTGAGCGTAGGAGAGAGACGCGCATGCGCTGTGGTGGTGTCGGACGCGGGAAGGAGGGACGGACTAAGCCCCCTCCAAACACATGCAAGCAAGATTAAGGAATGGGGTCAACCTGGGCGACAGACACCACCTGCCTAGCCATTGCTAAGCAGCCTCTCTGTGCTCTCGGTCATGACTCTGATGACTGTGTTAGGGTTGACGGCCTTCATATTACTACAGTGTTCTGTTTCGCATAATGGGTGCTTCCCTACTTCATTAAAGTGGCCGGACGCGGGACGGGGGACGGGGGGACGGGGGACGCGGGACGGACAGAGCCCCGAGCATAAGATGCTTCGCATCTAAAAGACATGGCGTAGTCAATCGAATGGCCAAACGCTTTCGCCGTACACACTTTGGAATGTACAAAGTGTCCTTGAAATTTTTCTTAGCACACAGCTTCAGTACGCGCAGTGAGGGACAGCTGACTTCGAAACTATGGTCGTATGCACAGTAGCAAAGAACACTGTGGTACGCTGGAAAACCTTACTTTATGTCGCCTCTATTGAACTGCGAGAGCATTACTTGGCTCATTGTGTGACTCCGCTATCGCCAGAAAACAGTGGCAGAAAATCGGAACACAAATTACGTCATCTGTGAGTGCGTGTACGTGGTTGTTCGGATAGCAAGCCTCCCAATTCCGAACGTTGGAAGGCTATTGACTTGATGGCCCACAAGTCCTCGACGACGCCAAAAGCAGACAGTGCCCGGCAGTCTGTTGCGAGGCGCGGATCTGGCAAAGATTACCATTGAACTTCTAAAAGCGGAGCTGTTTAAACTTGGCAGAACTCTGTTGTCACAACTTTAGCCTTCGAACAATCAAACTTTTAGCCATCACAACTTTATTCATAGAGCGCACAACTCAAGCCATCGCCGAGCAATGTAGTTATAAAGAGCTTGGTGTTTTTAGTGAACCGGAAACGAGTAGTGTAGCTTGCCCGTGTTGTGTGGCACACCCCCAGTAGGAAGTGCGTACCCTCCGTAGGAATTTTCCCCTAACCTCGATCTTAAACAGGTCCGCTGTTGATATCATTACCGAAACCTATCGACCAGTAGTGGTTGCAAGTTAGAATCGTAAAGCTTGCGAATCAGGCATGTTGTCTTTTCCGTGAAGGAGTTATAACTGGCTTGATATCGGCTCGTTATAATCGTTTGTCTTTACAAATGTTGGCACAAGTGCTATCTGCTTAAACGAGTTTAAACATAGAAGCTTTTTCTACGATTATTTTAGTTTCAAACAATGTTTGTGCTCTAGATTGTCGTCAGATACGTGCCCGTAAAAAACTTCTTTAGATTGAAATGAAATCTAGCATGGTGGCTTTTAGCTTTTAACTAAAAAAGCTTCTATTCATGCTTTTAATTAACATTTTCGATGAAAACTGGAAGGAACAGCAATATGTTTGTCATTTAGGAATCTTATATTCACATTATAACGTCGTTGGATGCCTATTTATTTATGTGCATAAGTTGGGCCGTCCATCAGCCAAATAGGAAGTTATCCGCGAGGAACAAGCGACCGGTGCTTCAACAGTGAACGGTATTTTATCAAACAGAAACATACATATAAAGAGCTCAATTTCAGTGTCATATGATCAGTGTTGTAATGATATGCACATAACTTCTTTTTCTTTGGAGCTTTGTTCTAATGTTTAGACCACGTTAGAGGATTTAGAGGGCTAATTGATAATCATGACACTGTGCGAAAATTATGCTAAAAATACAGTGCACCACCGTATGTGAACAGTCTTCCATCAACTCTAGACAAGTGAATGCATTCCGACGAATTCATAATGAAACCCGCACCACACTATGAAAAAATTAACCCAAGATAGCTAAGGGAAGTTTAGAATGAGTCTGAATCTCAAAAGCAAAGAACGCTGACTGCCTTCACGTGGATACTGGAACCCTTAATGGTTAGGCAAGTGCTATAACCAGCAGAAAACAAAGCACACGCGCCCTGATTTACGCAATGCCTGTTTGCCACATTTTATTCGTCTGCTGTGAAGTCAGTACCATTTCTCAGCTTCTCCATGTAGCAAAATGCCGCTTTGGATAAATGAGCGTTTAATGGAAATCTATCTGTTTAAGCAGTACCGCGCGTTCTGATTAGTTCGCGTGATAATACCAGCAACAAAACGCACTGTAGCACGTTGACGACATATTTAGCAATTTGATATAATCGCATGAAAAGACTTAGAGTTAACGTTTTTTTATTGAGATAGTGATGTTTTTGACGTCGCCGTAGCTTCACGTCCCGTATTAAGTCCAAATAGATAAGATCGTCCGGCGCGTCATACGTTCAATGTGCGAGTGAAAGCGTCCGAGGGCTGCGACGGTCGCGGCTCAGGCATAGATGAAACGCGCCGGCCGCCTCCGTCGCTAAAGGCGCATGGAAGGTAGGCCGGAGGGAGGCTGCCTGGTCCCGGCAAAAAACGCTTACTTTGACAGGCAGGGCGTTGTCGCGCACGCCGCATTTTAAAGGACTTAGTAGACGGCTCATACCTCTTTGTGCGTATTGCGCTCTCATTGTAAATTTTGCGTTGAAGCCATAAACACGAATATCGGTACAATCGCTGTAGCAGCCGCGTTTCCTTACGCCTGCGTTTTGTTGAGTTACCCCAGGTCGCAGGCTAAACAAGTGAGCTGCTAGCATTAATTTGTATAACATTCCCATTTGTTGCCATCGCAATCACTGCTTCGCCGTTGCGCGAAAGTAAGTTTTTAAGATCATACGAGATAATTGAATTAAATATATGCCAGAGATTGTTTTACAGCAAACCTCAACCAGAAAAGAAGGAAGGGCAGACAGAGGCTGTCATGTAAAAGACTGATTATACGCAGAGACGACCTCTTGCTGCGGCGGTAGGCGACCCCATGATCTCAGCGACTACAAGGTCGCCATTGATAACTTTACTCGTAGTACCGTAGCTCCCATAATGGTACGACTACTTCACTTCCTTCGCTCTTCTGCTCCTCCTCTCCCTTCCAAAGGTGTGAGTAAGGAAGATGATGACGAGGAGCTGCCGTATCGAAATTATATGGGTTTCTGCACATTAGGGAAATTCGGGGAACGAGGACGCCCACTACCGTGCTCGAGGATTTGCCCAACGAGAGGTGGGTATGGTGTCCGATCCGGAGAAACCAAATTGGAAAAAGCTGTCCTCAAAAAACTACATCACCACCTAATACTGAATCTCGAGACAAACGAGACCACCACTCCACCCCAAGCTGTCCAAGCGGCAGGAGTTTAGCTTACGCGGACTCCAGACGCATTCTTTCCCGGCCCCGCATGTGTACTCACGCATTTACCCTGACCTCATTGGTTCTCATTGCTCATAATGCGGGGAAATAACGAACCTCTCCCATATTTTCTGGAATTGCAGAGAAGAGCCTCCCCCCACCTAATTTCGTGGTCACTTCCTCATCTGTTGCGTGGAAAAAAATACGTTCTTCCAACTACCCAGAAGTCCAGCTGAGGGCCATTATAAGAGCCGGGCAGGTGACCTACAGTCATGGTCTGTCAGACTACCTCCGCTTATAGATGACTCAAGGTTCACTAAAAGTTTTTTTATTGTTATTATGCAGAGAGTAGTTCTAACGGTGATATATCAGATATAACTGCTCTACAGGCGTGCGGAGTGCTTCAGGTAAAGATCTGCACTTAATCTGGAAGGTACTTGCGTCCACTCTGCGGTGCCGCATTACGGTCCGGGAGGGTCCTGCCAGGTGACGTGTCTCATAGTATGCTGCTACAGAGCTTGAAGATGAGAAAAGCAACTCCGTCGGTGAATATGATGAATATAGGTGAATATGATGGTCCACAGAGAGAGAGATAGAGAAGAGGAAAGGAAATTCTGGAACGTCAACCAGATGCCAGTCCGGTTAGCTACCCTGCACGGAGGGAAGAGGAAGGGGTTATTAAAGAAGGAAAGGAGAGAAAAAGCAAAGAGTGGTGCTTCACCCGAAAGTGCATAATGACACCCCAGTTTTAGATGTGAAGCATCTTATGGCGAAGCTTAATCCGGTGGTGGTGGTGGTGGTGGTGGTGGTGTGCCGGCGTGACCACCCTTACTGCGCATGCGCAAACCTTTCAAAAAATAAAAAATAAAAAAAACTCCTCTCCCCCTCTCTCTCCTCTAGGCATCCCTCCCCGCGGCAACCACACCCTCACTGCGCATGCGCCTCCCCTCCTCTCTCCCCTCCTACGCTCCCCCCCTCTCTCCTCTAGGCATCCCTCCCCGCGCTCCCACTGCGCATGCGCGTCCCCCCCTCTCTCTCCTCTAATACGCTCCCCCCTCTCTCCTCGAGGCATCCCTGCCCACAGCGTCCACACCCCCCACTGCGCATGCGCGCCCCCCCCTCTCTCTCCTCTCCTACGCTACCCCCCCCTCTCTCGCCTCGAGACGCCGACGCAGGCAGCGTCTGCTAGCGAGTTTCTTGGTTGAAAAAACCGACTGCTCGCGCTGCACAACCGTTCATTGTCCATCCCGTATATATGGCAATGGATCTTGACCTCCAATGTGGTGCCGGTGGGATATTTCTCCTGTGCGTTGTTGAACAATAAAAATTCGCAGCGTGCGCGTTAACTAAAAGCCGACTGCGGGTCTCTGTGTCCAGTCGGAGTCTTCTGTCTCTCATTGCCCATTAGCAGCGATTGGCATGTTCCAGTAGGAAACACTGCTCCATCACTGCCTGCTTTGCGCCTCCCCAGTTTTCTCTCCTGCGCAACGCTGCGATGAGCGCCAGCGTCAATGCCGCCGCCAGTGTAAGCGTTAGCGCCCGCTGCTTCACATCTACACATGGTTCCCTTTAGCGGGAGATGGTGTAATTTTTTTCACTGAAGTCTGGATAGGGAAGTAGCAGAGCTTGGCGCGTGCAATCAGCGCGTTCTGAGCACCCTGCCGGAGGCAGCAGGCTGTCTTGGTTCAAGAAAACAACTCAGTCCCCCCCCCCATGACCAAAGCACTTCGATGTGCGGATCAACGCATTGACGATGCATCAGCAGCACCAGAGGACTCATCAACATCATCAGACAAGGCCGTATAAATGAGGGTCTTGTATCTTGACGCCGGCACTACATCCGTAGGCTACCATCGAGGTCTCGTCTGGCGTGGTAACTGCGGTAGATATCGCTTAGAAAGTGGCTCACCATCTCCATTCACGTCATTTTTATTCAATCGATTTCACTATGTGATGGTTATAGCCATGTGACTCACAGTACACCGCTAATAGAATACTTGCTCAGCAGACATTGTATTACGTATGGCACACGTCCACCGTGGAGAACTAAGTGTCGGATAGCTTTGAGGTGTCGTTTCACTGTAATTGCAGTTAGCTATACCAATTGCTTTCTTCCTTGTACTCGCACCATATAAAATGGCACACTGTCGTCATCTCCTATCACAGCAAACCCTGTTTTGAATTTCATGCTCTTTTCATAAGCACCATCACTCATTGACTTAGCAGTCATGTTGGGTTGTTACTGTGATTGAGTTTGCGATGCAAGATGGAATGTGTGAGCGATGAGTTTTGAAGAACAGCAATAAGGAATAGTGTGAGATTGTTCTCTCTCTCTCTCTCTCTCTCTCTCACACACACACACACACACACACACACACACACACACACACACACACACACACACACACACACACACACACACACACACACACACACACACACACACACACACACACACACACACACACACACACACACACACACACACACACACACACACACACACACACACACACACACACACACACACACACACACACACACACACACACACACACACACACACACACACACACACACACACACACACACACACACACACACACACACACACACACACACACACACACACACACACACGCGCGCGCATCCTAATTCTAATCAGGCACGCACGCGCACGCAAATGCTCTGGCTCGCTTGCACACGCTCGCAAGCAAGCACACGCACACACTCACATGCACGCACGCATTCATTTGCACACACAAATGATGAATTAAAATGTCACTTCTTGATTCCAGTCAATTTGTAAACAATGGTATCACTTATCCATTCCACGTGTCATAGACCGAACAAGTATTTTCTTGCTACTCTTGCAATCAGTTTTGTTGGCTTACTTTATAAAAGTAGTGTCTCTTCAGCTAATCATCCTTTTATAAACACCGCATCAAGAAAAAGGAAAGAACGCGCAGGGAGCAGCCGGATCAACCATATTCTTCGGCGTGTCTGCGATCCAAACCAGTGACTGAAAGTAATTGAGTTATAGATAAAACGAGACGTCGAAAGCAAGAAAAATGTTGAGTGGTGGGAAAATGCTATTACCGAGCCGTACTTTATACAGCGCTGTTCTTTTCACTGACAAATCGTTTTTTAATATTTTTTTTTTTGGGGGGGGGGGGGGGGGGAGAGATCTATCGCGCTACATACGGGGGAGAAAAAAATCGAGTAATTCCCTTTCCAGGCTATGTTGGAGATTCGCTATTTTCTGGTCGCTGATTCAGCAGGGCTCTGCAAATTGGAGATTCATCATATCCGGTTTCAGGTTTTCTCTCTTCGTGTGCTTACCTACCTTAATTTAAGCTGACTACCAAAGATAACGTCTCGGATCCTCTCGAGTCCAGTACAAGATGCGCTAATTTCCGGCAGCTTGTCAAGCCACATCACATGCCAAGCTATAAACATGTGGAGCAAATACGTAATAGTCTCAAAAGCTCCACAGTGACGAAACAATTAGGAATCCCTTGTCTTAAATAAAGATTTTGTCAAGACTAAACGAAGCAGAGAAGCGGGTGAAGCATAAGAAGAAATTTTTGATAGGCTTAGGTTGCCCCCGGAGTATTAATCAGAAATTGATTGAGACGCACGTACCAACTTGCTCTTCATACCAATCTCGTATTTTCAGAAGACCGCTTTCGTATAAGGAGATAGCGCGAAGGAGCTTCTTATAATGGCTTGGCTCAAACTTTTGTTCCGCGCCTTCTTTCTCCCATTCGCAGGGAAAAGGATGTATGAAACTCAAAAATAGTTGGGATGGGAGAAGACGCCTTTAAATTAAGCAGGGGTTAAAGTTATTTCGTGGTTAGTACTCAGCATGTTTTTTAGTCCGTTGGGGGTAGCGGAGAGGGGGGCTGAGGCTCCACACTGATGATGTATCTTGCAGTTTGCTTATCTGAACATCCAATGCAGGTTATGTCTTGTTTGCGAGACGGTAATTCATAGCGTTATAACTCTTCATTTTTTTCGTCTCGTTAACTTCGGCTTTCATAACCATAGAAGTGGTTTATTATTCCGCGCAGATACTGAGCATAGCCTTTTCTCAGTGAATTGGCGAGTGTAATATTCTCCAAAGACTCGACTAAGCAAGCTTGCGTACTTTCTTTTTCGCCTGTAGAGCTACCCATCTTCTCACTTTTCTTGTAGTCAACTTTTTGCAACGTGACTCGCCTCGGCAAACGGGTCTTTAAAACTTGGAAATTTTCTTGGAAGTAAGACCCACGGCACTGTTTAGGCTCGTGCCACGGACATGTTTATTCACTCGCTAATTAAGAGGTCCCTTGAATTTTGTTCATTTTAGGCAAAAACGCTGAGGACTGCGGCGTTAAAGAAACGCTAGGGGATTTCGCGCGCTTATTGCGCACATCGCCTCTTTGTTTTTCATTTTCTTCCTCATCGTCATGGATATGGTAGTTCCTCGACACGTAATGAGAATATGATTTGTGCGAATATATCGCATATACACAACCACCCGCAGCTCTCGTGTTAGACTTAACGCGAGTGCGGTTCCCTTAGCCATTCTCCGTTGGATGAAAATTTGCTCGTGTTTTTCATCTTTATTTCGAGCAACAAAAGCAGTCTCTTCAGAAAGCTGCGTCGTTTTTTGCGAACGTATCAGCAGTTTTGAATTATCTACGGTCATTATCTGAAATGAGACGAACTGCGTTATTAACACAATGCTTGCCAATAGAAATAATTCTAGCTTTCGTATATAAATATCCAATCATATATTGCCTGGTATATTGAGTGTGTGCACACTCACTGTCTGTTCTAGAGAGATGGTGAGACCTATTACCGAACAGTGTTCAACGTTTAATAATCCCTATAATCAGGTTCACTGTTATTCAACATCTACCAATTGATCTGAGTGATTACAGGCAGATTGGTTGTTCAGCGTAGCGTGTTCATTCTATTGCAAGCCCTGTTTTCTCAAAAATAGGGAAACAGCGCACCTAAGTTTCTCAAAATAAAGTAATTTCTGCTCAGCACCAAACTGATGATTCCGTCCAGAGAATATATATAAAAGAAAGAACATCCTGCTGCAAACTTTCATTACATTTCAGACGCCGAAGGGTGAAGCCCCTGCAAAAATAAGAAATTCACCAATATTATTTCACAGGAGGGAGAGAAAGGCTGTGAAATGCCCAACCAGCACCGAGAGAGAAAAAACACGCAACACAAGAAAAAAAGCGACATCAAGACTACTACACTTTATCCTTTGCGACCTCGAAGTCCTTTGAACTTCTAATAATCATCTTTGTAATATGAACATATAAAACATATGGCTTTGACGGATTATCATTTTATTCCATTTTGCACAACATCATACATAGAGACTACGACTTATGTATTCATCGTGTGCGATGAAATGAGCTTGTGAATCTCGCACAGGAAAAAGCCATAAAGAACGCCGGATACAGTATCTCAAAAATACACAAAAATTAGACTAGCTTTCATGTATGTAAGATCTGACACCAACTAAGCGGGAAAAAAATATCTCATTTAGATGGTGAGGTAATACCATGGCGATAGGTAGAGCAGCAACTGGAACGGCAGCAAGCATCACTAATATTTCGCAAGTTTATGTTCGATGTATTAGCTTTGTGTACTTTCCGGTATTTTTGTATAAATGACCCTAAGATGTTTTCCACTGACTTAGGTTACTGTGTAGTTCGTGGTTAAATGGGTACATCACCGAGCAGCTGTGCTGAGAGAAACATGTTCAAAATCAATCTTTGGGAAAACCTGAATTACTGAATATGTTGTGGAAGGATATGTGCTGTTTTCTATAATCATCTTTCACTCGAGTTTTCTCGCTGTGTAATTTGCGTCACTGCGAAGATGTGGCTGTTTCTCGACATTCGACTCGGCATTTGTAGCTTTTCGTTATAGTTATTACACAATGCAAAATATATTAAAGTACCCATACACTGATGATAATATAGATTTTTAATCGCTCTACCGTCGCCATTCATTCCCCGCGTTGGATGCACTACCAGTCAGTGCTCTAGGCACTGAAGAACTGTAAAGGTCTGCTGCATTCTGTTGTTCAATACATCAGGCGGAAAAGAAGGACATATTATTTTAAAGAGCAAACAGAAATAAAGTTTCATGGAGAAAACTCAACAATCGAGAAACGGATAAACACGCAGCTATAACGGAAGGTGAATTAGGCACATACGGTGACAGATCTCAGCTCGTGGTTACAGAGAGACATGGTTTGATGAATATTCAAAATATTCAGACCCATGTTAAATTGATCCTACTCTTGAATTCCGGATCCATTTAACGTTAAATACAAGCAAGACCTTAGAAACGCCGGTTCACCACCCTCGGCTTGGTACTGCGTACACAAAGCGCTTTTTCCACAAAATTTCAGGAGAAGGGAGTCCAGAATGGGCATGTGTACACGTGGGTGAAAATGTACCACACCTTTCATTAGAATTCCCTCCATATCAGGACGAAAGACAACAGCTAATACGAGAATTATTGGCCCTGACCGTAGGACCTTCAGCCTAAGAAAAATCCTAGGTATATGGCCAACAGATGCTTTACAAAAACGTGCACTATTAGCAGTAAACAATTTCTTAGAAGGGAGTTGTAATCTTGGAACTTATTGAGAATACATTGTTAGGCTGATTTTATGCATATAATTTTATTGGACCATATCGCGTTATAAGTCGCTTGTGCAAACTCATCTTGCGTCGCCATGACTCGACATTGTCAATTTCAGTGCTGTCACGTGACTGGAAGTTGTGTAGTGTTATCTATAGCTTACACGTTGTTCCTGTGACTGATTTTTATCTGAATTATAGTGTTACGTGTCTGGACCGTATTTTGCGTTATTTTTCGTGTTGTCATGTGAGTGGACTTACATAACTTCTCCTTTAGATGAATTTCTTCTTATTTTCCTTGCTGAGATTTTCACGCATTCTATTATATGTGGAAAGGAGCAGCCGGCGCTATACAAAAACGCTAACATATCTTAAACACCATAAAATAAAAAAAATGAGCCGACACATTGGGAGTTGTTGACGTATGCGTGTCTTGGCATAAGGACATGCATGACACGGCAAACCGGTTCAGAGGGTGTGCTGCGATGCAACGTTAGGACGTGCGTAACTGTATGTAGGATTAAGTTGAGACAATCAAACTGTAAAGGAGAGGGAGGGGTAGATTGAAAAAACTATTTTCGCCATGAAGCGAGCGCTTCCATAACAAAAGTTTCTCCTGTGATTGCAAAGTTATCCGCAAAACACTCTTTACAGGTATTCTAACGGTTATAATTCCAAGGACTGGTTAAAATGCATAAAATCCCCCCAAATGGTTTTCCTCTAATTACGGGAGTATTTAGCTAGAAATACACTGAAAGCTTTTCGCTATGATTTAGGTTGTATTTTATGAAGTGTGTTACGAGCAATTAAAGGTTACCCACTTCCCGAACCGTGATTTTCCTTCCAGACTTCTTGGCTGAACGGCAAAACATAATCTCCGCCTTTCCAGACCGTCTGCTGGTTGTGTTTCTCTGGTTAATCATTGCGCTTAAAAGTGCCCAAAATCATGTTACTCGCGTGTTCCTCACGCAAGAATGTTATCTAGAAACATAGGAGAAGTGGGCATGGACTACTCTGTTAGGGACAGCGAATGGAGTAGAGACTGTGAAAAGCAAACAGGAATGTAGAAAAAAAACAATAATGCGATGATATTGCGAACCAAAGAAAATCTGCGCACACATAAATTAAAGGAAAAAAAAAGTGCGCAGACTAACCTGAATGACATAACCAGTTATATTTCCGCCAAGAATTCTAGAATATAAAATGAAGAAACTGCCTAACCAATAACGATGAGAAATTGTTGATCATGGAAAGTTACTGGCGCCAACGTTTCGAGAGGAGACCCTGTCATCGTCAGGGCAGCAACAAGTACCTTTTCCTAAACGCTGGCATTTCTCATCACTTCAAACATCCATCTGCCACTGAATTGTCTTTTTTGGATAACAAGCCATTAGCATAACAATGAAAACGAAAAATCTTTGTAGGCTTTATGAACATTTTGGGTTCATCAACTTGTGCATATAATAGTTTGGCATCATACCTTATTACACCTGATGGTTATTGTCCTGCTCATTTCAGCATCTTGCGGACATTTTAACAAGAGCTACGGCACAGTCCAAGTAAGGAGTTTTATTTCTGATTTCAAGTGATATTGAGCACTTTACTTGTTTACAAAAAAAAAAAACACACACACACACATCGCTTTCGATGCGTCCTTGAATAGTTCCCGACTAGGCAGCTTTTACCGGGCGCGTCGATAGTATGGAATGGATGTAAAAAAAAAGCCTGACGGCCCAACAACTCTTTAAGTCGTGTGGCAAGAAAAGCAAACTAGAGTTCGTAAGCTTCGAACAGTTGCCCTCATCTGCAATCTCGTGCATTTATGTAGCAGACCGGAGCGCTGACGTTATGGTATTTTTCCCGCTTCATGTTTTTTTTACCATTTTGTTGCTCTTGTTTTGGCTAATATGTCCAGCTCCTCCAGAGCAGATGTTCCTCGTTACGACAACGTTGGCTGTTCCTTGTAATCGAGTGGTCTTCCCCTTATGCTTTCCTATTTTATTAATTTCCTTATATCGGACAATGCGAACCGAATGTCGAGTCTCCTTGGTTTCATTGCGTCTATGTCTTTTTATATAGCCCAAGAGAACACGTGCACCCTCTTTAATGGACGGCAAGGGCTTAGCTATAATTCTTTGGTAGGTCAAGGAACTTCAGCGCCATCGTTAGGAAGGGTTTTCTTGGGGCGTTATCAGCAAACCAAAAAATCGATGTTACGAATCAAGCATCCTTGAAGAAAAGAATCATTTTGTTTTAGAAGCAGTCCATTATTTTTTTTCTTCGTACGCTACCGAAAGCCACTTAGTATGCTAGCAAAACTCCCCATTAAGCTTATAGGTGCGAACAAAGTCTAGAAAAAAATCCCTCCCAAATGTTTCGGTATATGTTTCGGAGTCTTAGAGAATTATCGTCGTTAGGATGTATTGGAAGCTAATCCGCCGGGCTAAACAAACAAACTCTACAGCTTCAAAGAAAATGTGTTAAGTAATGTCTCACTGTCCCGGTAACCTCGTACAATCCTTGCCGTATTTCACGAGGATTGCTTGAAATGCTTTACGCACTCAAATACACGAAGCGATGAGTTTAATTGTTCAAAACAGGTAACACTGCCTCCAAATTCTCGCATAAGCGAATAAATGGTAGAGAAGGAAAGGCGGGGAGGTTAACCAGTCCAGTAAAACCGGTTTGCTACTCTGCACATGGGAACGAGATGGGGGAGATTGAAAGAAGGAGAGGAAAGAGTGGAAACAGAGAAATATAGCACATAAGACAGCACACACACAAACACGCAGTCAGTCACAGACCATCAGGCTGGCGTGATACGCGACATCGCTGTCACAGCGGCTTGTCCAAGTCCGTTTTTCTAAAGACCTAGTAGTTCATTGGTCACCTTCAGCTGCGATGCGCTCTGCCGACGACATGCAAGAATATTTTCAACAGACATTTGGTAATACACATCGTTGCAGGCGCTGACAATTCAATACTCGTGTATTTACCACTTGCAAAAATCAATGAAACTTAATACATTCTTGGATATCGGTATAAATGCGCGTTTCCACATTTCTAGCGAATCTTCGAAATCCAGCTTCGAGAGACAAGCTGTAGCGAAGGGTTTAGTAATGCCTAAAGTGTCAATAACTGCTGAATTTAATTACATCGATGTAAAGTAATGCGTATGTGCCTATTTATTAGTACCCTTCAGACTGATTATCAGGCCGTGGGCAGGCGTTGGTAAGGCAGCAGTACGTAGGGAAAAAAAGAACGCTAGGTCTGCGCGGTAAGCGCAGCACAGCAACAGCGAAAGCTGGAAGGGCGCCATTTTTAGAACCCGTTGCAAACTCTCTTGGAGCTACTAATACAAGCACGCTTGCAAGGTACCCACTACTCCATTAATTTATTCGGTGGCTGATGACGATTAAGAATTATGGTTGAGCCCTTTGTAATAGGGTGGAAGCATTCAACGACACACTCGTAATTCAATTAATATTGTGTGACGCTTGGTTACACAATTCGAATTCTTTGACGCATGGTTATTATTTTACTCTTCTACCACGTTACATTGCGTATGTTAACGTGGTTTTTCTTCCCGACATAACACTTGTATAGGGTTTTTGTGCGCAGGTGTTTCGAGCACCGGCATGGCTCAGTGCTGTGAGCCATGCTGGTGCTCGAAACTTCTGCGCACAAAAGCCCTATACAAGTGTTATGTCGATAAGAAACCGCGTATATGGAAAACGAGAATGGCGGTACAAAATGCTGACCCAGAGGCTCGTCCCGCTAGTTGAGTTGATTTGAATAAACTTTATTTGTTCAACGGTTGTGCCCGGGGCTAGGCTACCAGAGATCCACCGTTCGAGGAACATTTACCGAGTTCCTCGGCGACAGCCCTGGCCCGCTCGACGGCCCACTCCTGGTCTCGGGGGACCTCGCTGAGGAGGGCGGCTTGCCATCGCTCAGCAATCGTCCCGCTAGAGAGCATTTTATTGAATATGCAGTATATATCAGAGAAATGTATCGCGTTCAGGAAGAACCACCAATATGGATGTCTATGTTATATGACCAGGTCTCATTGAAGCACTTTTAAATCTTCGACAGGTTGACCTTCCTTTATAGTACCTACCACCAATGTTATGCCTGTTTTTTAGATGTGAAGCATCTTATAGCGAAGCTTAATCCGGTGGTGGTGGTGGTGGTGGTGGTGGTGTGCGGCGTGACCTCCCTTACTGCGCATGCGCAAACCCATTAAAAAAAAATAAAAAACCTCCTCTCCCCCTCTCTCTTCTCTAGGCATCCCTCCTCGCGGCAACCACACCCTCACTGCGCATGCGCCTCCCCTCCTCTCTCCCCTCCTATGCTCCCCCCTCTCCTCTAGGCATCCCTGCCCACGCCCCCCACTGCGCATGCGCGTCCCCCCTCTCTCACCTCTCCTACGCTCCCCCCCCTCTCTCCTCTAGGCATCCCTGCCCACAGCGTCCACACCCTACTGCGCATGCGCGTCCCCCCCTCTCTCTCTCCTCTCCTACGCACCACCCCCTCTCTCGCCTCGCGACGCCGACGCAGGCAGCGTCTGCTAGCGAGTTTGTTGGTTGAAAAAACCGACTGCTCGCGCTGCACAACCGTTCACTGTCCATCCCGTATATATGGCAATGGATCTTGACCTCCAAGGTGGTGCCGGTGGGAGATTTCTCCTGTGCGTTGTTGAACAATAAAAATTCGCAGCGTGCGCGTTAACTAAAAGCGCACTGCGGGTCTCTGTGTCCAGTCGGAGTGTTCTGTCTCTCATTGCCCATTAGCAGCGATTGGCATGTTCCAGTAGGGAACACCGCTCCATCACTGCGTGCTTTGCGCCTCCTCAGTTTTCTCTCCTGCGCAACGCTGCGATAGCGCCAGCGTCAACGCCACCGCCAGTGTAAGCGTTAGCGCCCGCTGCTTCACATCTACACATGGTTCCCTTTAGCGGGAGATGGTGTAATTTTTTTTCTGGTATTTTGTGTGTTGAATATGCATGTTTGTGACATGACATTGTAAATTATAGGTAATGAAGAAAGAAAACCGGCATAGCTCAGTGGTAGAATACTGGGCTGGCACGAGCGGACCCAGGTTCGAACCCCATTCCATCCTGGATATTTCCTCATATTTTTTTTCTTATTTCGTGCGATAGCGGTTACGGACACTGGTGGCGGCGGACAACTGCGGCACCCTTGTTGTGATCTCATAACCGCTTTCGCTGTAAAAAAGGAATCACGTGAAAAACGAGAAATATGAAATCGCTGTGAGTAAGAAGGGACATCGTAAGTAGAAATAATATCGATCAGGCTTCCAGTCACAACCGCACGCTTTCTTCTACAGCCCTATGTATAGCTTTTTTTTTTTTAATTTGCCTTACTAGTCTTTTTTTTCTCCGTTTTTAAAAGAAGGAAACGCTAGAATATGCAGTAGGCAACCCTCTCGGTTGCAGATTGTGTTATGAAATTCGTGTCAATTATATTTGCAAAGGGTTACTAGGAGTCTCAGACTGCAGGGCCAAATTCACACTTTTCTATAGCAACCCAGCCCGAGGAGCTCGCGATGCTGGGGCTTCGGAAAACTAGAAGTTAGTTTTGGCCCTCGGTAAGGTCAGTGTGAGCTTGCAAAGTATGTTTTGCACAGAAATCTAAGTAGTTGGGCATTTTCGTATTTTGTAGCTATCAAAACTCGGCTGCCAGTCTGGAAATCGAACTCTCATATCTCGAGTTTAGCAACGCGACACCTCAGCCACTAAGCTAACAAGATGGGTTGAATAAGAAGAAGAAAATACAACGTTCATTGGTTTTCATCGTGCTCGTAAAAAGGGTAAATGTTTGGTAATGTATAACAGAAAGAAAAAAAATAAAGAATGGAGCGAAGAGGACAAATACTGAAATGAGCGGAGCTTAAAGCTCGGACAGCTATTGATCTGTTTGGACAGGTTCAGGCGCAACTTTGTGGACGGCCGAAGGAAAATCCATGACAGGGGCCAGCGGACCCCATCGGCTCTGTTGACGCCGATGACGCCAGCGCAAACGCGGGTGGCACCAGCTTACATCTACAGAAGAGAGGCGATGCAATGCACACATAAATAAAATGGGACGAGGCTGTCGGCAGGGTGGTTCGTATGTTCACTTTTCTTTATCTGTCATTTTATTTATAGGCGATGCTTGTCTTTGTTAGCCCTCGGTAGCCTTTACGTAGTCATGTGACAACTGGTCGATCGCGCCAGAGGAGAAAAAAGAACAGGGGAAGCCAAGACTATGGTGAGGTTAGTCTGCAAACCCTAAGCCCTGGCTATCCCTCGGGCTCCGACCGTTAGCAGCCTCTGAGTCCTTCGGGCGTCTCGACCACCGTAACGGCGTCAGTTCTCTCTCTTTCAGACAGCTGGCACGTCTTGGTTTTAGTTTATTTTTTAGTCTATGATATTGGACAAGGAAGGAAGGAAGAAAAAGGTGGGAAGATAGGGAGGTTGGCCAGTCCTTAGACCGGCTTGCTACCCTGAGCTGGAAAAGGGGAAAAGGGAAGGAAAGAGAATAGCAAAGATGCGCTATGAAAAAAAGAGAGAAAAAAAGAAAGGAAGTAAATGGCGAGGCTATTTATAGCCTGTTGCTAAGTCCGGTTGTCCTTAAAGGACGCAACAAGGCTTTGAACACCTTCTTTGCTGCGGAGGACGGACACAGCCAGTGTGCTAGGATATTCGATGAAATCCAGCCAGGGACCAGCAGAAGACTGCTCTCTTTGCTATCTGTTAAGTACGGAGCACTTCAGGACCCGGGCTGTCGTATGCTGCCATATGCTCTCATCGTATGCTGTCGTCGTTGTCTTCTGTTTCTTGCCGTCACACAGGCAAAACCATGCATAGTATAGTATAGCAAGCGGGCGGGAAAGAGAAGCGACAGTGAGAAGGAGGAAAAAAAGGAAGAGAGATGGTAAAGCATAGCATAGCCATGCATGTAGTCTCGCAAACAAAACCAGCTATAGCATAGCTATATACTATAGTATGGGGGCGAGAACTGGAACTGAGAGGGAGGAGAAGGGAAAGAAGATGGGGAGAGGGTGAAGCATAGCATAGTCATGCAGTGCAAGAATAGCCAAGGGACGGGGAAAAGAAATAAGGGTGAGGAGAATGGAAATTGGGAGTTGAGAAGGTAAAGCATTGCATAGCCGGCAGAGTATAGCATAACCATGTGTAGTATAGTATAGCAAGGGGGTGGGAAAGGGAGCTGAGGGTGAGGAGGAGGACAAGAACTAGGGGGTATATCATAGCATAGCTGTGTATCGTTCACTATAGTGTCGCGAGTGAAACAAAACTGACAGCGAGGAGTCGACGTCTTCCCAACACCATAGGAGCAAAAATGTTCTTTTGTTCACACCCAAACGTGTATGTGCCATAGCGGATGGTTTGTAAATGATGGCAGGTGTCAATTGCAAGGGGGTAGTAAAGGTAAGTGAGGTTGAGGAGGATGCAAATGAGCAGGGTAAAGCGTAGCATAGCCGTGCTTAGTATAGTATAGCAATGAGATAGAAAAGCGACGTGAGGATCAGGAGGACAGATGTGAGGTTCAAGAGGAAGGAAAGTAGGAGCGGAGAGGGTGCCACGGCATCACAAATGAAGGTTTCCTTTCCCGCCAAGGAAGCCAAGCAGGCTGCATGTCGGGAACGCCAGCGCTTGCTCGCCCATGATCGCGAGCGTCGCTGAAGGGCAGGCGAATCACAGCTCCGCACTTCCTGCAGCCCTCATGTTGAAGTAAACTACATACATTTATTACAGCAAAATTTTTAAATGCGAATGCATTTCTTAGCCGGGCTATGTCAGGCGGCGTTGTCCGGCGTTGTCCGCGGAGGAGGATAGGTTGAGGAGGTGTCCACGCGCCGGCAGGTGTTATCTCTCCGCTCTCACTCCCTCTCCCATAGAGTGTAGGAGAGAGTGTAGGAGAGGGTAGGTGCAGTGCTTCGCCGCTTCTCTCGCTGTTCGCTCTCTCTCCTCCCTGCGCCCCACTCTCCCGTCCGCTCGCGCCTCACTCTCGACCGTTCGCTGGCTGGGCGCATCTCAAGGCGATGGCAGAAGTGGAGAGGAGGAGCGCGCTCTGGTGCGTGAGGGTGCTCGCATCGCGGGAGGTCGGCGGAGGTCCCGCGATAAAAAAAAAGAAAAACAAAACAGGCGCTGCGCCGTGCTCCCGACCGGGCTGAAGAAATTAGGCGCCTTCTCCTTCTTCGAACCACAACCACCATATATAAATGGAGTGAAGCGCGCGCGAAATGCATTCGCATTTCCTCACGATTCCCTTCGGGGAGGTGGGGGCATTTTCTTAATCTACCCTGTGCCGTCCTCAACGTCGCCGTCGTAGTAGTAGTAGTAGTAGTAGTAGTAGTAGTAGTAGTAGTAGTAGTAGTAGTAGTAGTAGTAGTAGTAGTAGTAGTCGTAGTAGTAGTAGTAGTCGTAGTAGTAGTAGTAGTAGTAGTAGTAGTAGTAGTAGTAGAAGTAGTAGTAGTAGTAGTAGTAGTAGTAGTTGTTGTTGTTGTTGTTGGTGGTGGTGTTGTTGTAGTAGAAATAGTAGTAGTAATCACACAGGTCACGTGACCGAAGGGGGCGTGATTAAATAAATAAATAAATAAGACGAAAATATGATGATGGCGATGACTTTTGTACCAGAAGACATAATCATAATCATCATTTAGGCTTTGCTGTCCGACGGTTTTCACCACGTGGAATGAGCTGTTTATTCTTCTTCGTTTTAGCGCACTGGCCGAGTGACGATGTAAAGAAAACCTTTCGAGTACGCAATCTCGACCTGCACTGCGTCGTCCCTCTCGGTCGTTAATCGAAGACGAATGCTGCTGCACTCTTCGGTTGGCGTCGCTACTATCTTTAATGCTCCTGACGCGCACGTGGGGTCCCGTGAAATATACCAGTGAACGAGTCTTCGGAAATTGCTCGGCGCTTTGACGTATTAAGGCTCGTATGAAAGAAAAAAAAAGAAAAAAAGCTCGCGCTTCGTTCATATTTCGCGTCGCTCAATGTAGAAAGATGAAAGTGTCTGTCTTAATCGTGCTGGCGAGTGTTTTCGTTCGTGTCGAGATACTTCTGCAGTAATTTTGGTAACATGCGAGCCTGCATAGACGCGAAAGTTCGCCGACAATCCCCGAAAACAGTACTACTCGTCTCCATGCTCCGATGGCTAGATTATTATATCGTATAGTCTTTTCAACTATAGCAGTAATAGTCCGGCGAGAGCGAACTTTGTGCAGCTGAGAGACACGAAAATAATGAAACAGTGAAGCAAGGAAAGCGAGGAGATTAACCAGATGCGCCAATGGTTTGCTGCCCTGCGCATTGGAAAAAGGTGTAAGCGAACGAAAAGAAAAAAAGCCGGGGCATTGTGCAAATTATTTTTTGCAAGTGACAATAACCATTTTAGCTTTTAAGTATAAAGTATGCGGATGGGCCAGTTGCCGTGGCTTCACTTTAACTGCATAGCACAGGACAGAAGGCGAACATAAATCGCCCTCTTTGATGTCGTTAAACAATCGTCGCCCATTTAAACGTTTAATTAGCTCTTCAGGTTTAACGTTATCGAGTCTTCGAGAATTGCGAAATTGTCGCTTTCTGCCTTTTTAAAGAGAAAATACGTATAGAGGCCATGAATGCATTTGCTGCTGCATTCGGATTTCTCACCATAGCCAGCGAAAAATGTCGAGACGATACAACCGAGATCTCGTCTAAGGAAAATAGTGTGCCGTCTACCTCAAAACTATACTAGTTCGAAAGCAGAGAGGTCTGTGAACTTGTTTCATGGCACTGAAAAGTACCAACCAAATGATATGCTGCGCGGTCAGTTACAGGTGATTTGTCCATGCTTGGAAGTATATCAAATCGAGCATCCGCCACCTTACTTGTTCTTCCTTTAAAAAGTTCAACCCAAGGAAGTTTGAAAAAAAAAAATTCGGCAGATCCCACGTACCTTGGGAATCGATGTAATGCGAAGCATGCGGAGGGGAAGGTGACTGTGTTGTAATTTTTTATTGAGCGAAACGTTACGAAATGACGCTAAAGATATGTACAAATGTTGTACGCAAAGACATATGTTGAACAGTCGCATATGTTTTATACAACCAGTTGTTTACAGGTGCGTAACGATTCCAACAGCAACATGGGTATTAGCAACAAAGCGGTAAGCTGATATGTAGTGCTTGTGCTCGTGAGGATGGTAGCCCTGGACACTGCTACATAAATCAACTCGAGTGGATGGCGCTTAACTACAATTGACGTTAGCCCGACGTGACGGCTGTATCATAGGCACAAATATGTAATGTTTATAAAACTGGATGCCCGTATACTATGTGCGGGTATGTGCCACAGGTATTCCGGTATGCGCCACAGGTGTTTGACAATTTATGTCTACCGAGGAAAGGCGAGGACAGACATTAGTAATTTAATTGCGAGAGCGTTAAGAAAGTCTGACGTTGGCAGCGTTGACCCGACGAATGCAAATAATAAATATCAGGGTCCTAGCAGGAATTGAACCCAAGCAATCTGCGTGGCAATGAAGCATTCTACCGCAGAGCCATGCCAGGTCTCGGAAGTGCTTCGGAAAAAGACCCTATGCAGGCGTAATGTTGGTGAAACACCAGCTGTGATTCCAGAGCTGGCTATCTAATTTTATAAACATTACATAAGCACTACTATGAGACACGCGTCATGTCGGGTTAACGTCAATTGTATACTTAAGGGGCATCCATTGTAGCTGGTCCACGAAGCACTATCCAAGGCTTCCAGCCTCGCAAGCACAAGTACTACATATCAGCTTACCGTTTCTGGTGTTGGCAATAGCCATGTTTCTGTTGGCATCGTTACGCAACTCTAAACAACTGGTTATATAAAACATATGCGACTGCTCAACATATGTCTGTGCGTACATTTGGTACATATGTCTAACGTCATTTCGTACCGTTTCGCTCAATAAGAAAATTACAACCCAGTCACCTTGCCTCCGCATGCTTCGCATAATGTCGATTCCCATGGTGCTTGAGATCTGCCAAATTTTTCATGTCACGCCCAGCGAGTCATATTCGTCAAACCATCTTACCCTCCCATACTAATTCTGGTTTACCCCTAGAGAAGGGGGTGATCACGAGAGCACCCAGACGTAGGCGGCTAGATAGATAGATAGATAGATAGATAGATAGATAGATAGATAGATAGATAGATAGATAGATAGATAGATAGATAGATAGATAGATAGATAGATAGATAGATAGATAGATAGATAGATAGATAGATAGATAGATAGATAGATAGATAGATAGATAGATAGATAGATAGATAGATAGATAGATAGATAGATAGATAGATAGATAGATAGATAGATAGATAGATAGATAGATAGATAGATAGATAGATAGATAGATAGATAGATAGATAGATAGATAGATAGATAGATAGATAGATAGATAGATAGATAGATAGATAGATAGATACGCTAAAAGTGCCTGCAGTGCGCAAAGAAATGCTTAGCATTAAAAAAAGTAAAGCGACCACAACGCAAAACTTAGGGGTCTCTGAGTGACACTCGCACTGACTGCTTGGAAGTTTGAAAGTTTATTTAACATAAGACATATATTGATTACAAAACACACACTTTGTTGGCAAACTTGTGATTAACTGTGGGTGGTCTTCGTTTTCTTCTCGTTTCGCTCTATTCATCCTTGCCCCCCCCCCCCTTCCTCGAATGCTTTCTACACCTTTGATCACGTGACCTTTTGCATCATTTGTGTTGTCGCCGACGCCGACGGTCACTTTTCTCGTTTGATGAGACATGTAAGGATTTTCTCTTAAAATGTAACGCTTCACTTGAACCATGACCATCATTTTCGTACCAGTTTGCCGAAGCGTCTATGCGAATTTCCACTAATTATATTTTATTTTTATAAATTTATATTTAACGACATACCTTAACGTCCATTCTATCAAATAGGCCCTTAGTTTAGGCCACTTCGTCATTTTTGTATATTTTTTTATTTATCAACGTTTCCGGACTACTCGCACCTGTGCTTGCAGGATAGTCTGGAAGCATAACAAAGATTGTCACCCGGTGCTCATACCACTAAAAGATGCTGGAGTGGAGTTAGTGAATAACTTTACTGAGTTCCCCTAGGCTTCCGACCAGGGTTCCCGTCTAGAAGCCTGAAGCTCTCGCAACTTTTTTTAGCTGCAAGTGGGATGCCAGAATTTTCCCGTACCTTACGCCAAAAACGTGGCGACACTCGTATTAGCACACGTTTGGCGCCTCCAGCGATCCCTCTGGATAGATGCAAGTCACCAGTACAGGCCTCTATGCCAAATTCATCCATCATAGTACTTCTACATGCCGCGAGACATTAACAGACAAGATTAACCATGCTTGCACCACATGAGATTAAACGCCACCTATGCAAACTGCTTTAAGAGTGAGATTAAACTGTCTGATTCACCATTGTGCGTTCAATGCAACGCCCTGAAGACCATCAGCATGTTCTGTGTGACTGCAGGCAATACGCATCACAGAGAAAGCCTCTGAGGGCGGCATTACACTTTCAAAGGGCTCGTGCTTAGAACTGCGGCATATTCTGGCCTATGGCAAGGCATCAATTGTGCGTTACGCGCCAGTAAAGCTCTGTTGATTTTCTTGCGGGGTTGACACTTCCAGCGCTAAGCTTTATTTTGCTTCTTGTTTGCTTAACCTTGAAGCAGCCTGTAAGACCCAAGAGGAGTTATTATTAGCGCACTAGTAAGCAAAAAAAGTTTAGAAAACACCGTGTAAGCAAAGAACATGCCGGGCTTTCAGGCTGTGGGTGTGAAGGTTGCCGCTTTTCCTACCGAGTTTCACTTTAGTTCCAAAGGCGTTTCGTTTATCGCGGAGAGCCCCGAGCTTTACTAGCGATTTCTCCGGCTGTGATTGTTTACGCTGCAAACGCTCTATAATGCAATCGTTGTTGACAATGGTGCCTTTCTTGCTTTGCTGTACTTTGGGCGTGCGCAAAGAAGGCTTAGGGTCGAAGTTAAATACGCTCGACCTTCAACAGGCACCCGCTCTGAGCTTCGCGTACGCCGCAGGGCTACCGACAACGAAAACACGGGCTTCGAGATAGAACAATCAACGTGTGGTTGATTCCTAAATAACCGAAACTCGGACCCCTGGGCACGTATTCCTAACAAATGCGGGTCACTCGCTCGTTCCCACGGTGTTAGGGTTTTATATTTCAGTTCAATTTATTATCGTTTGGCTGGAGAACGTCGTAAGCATTCGATTGGCAGTGCGAAATAGACGTGAAACAGACATCTCCCTCACATATAGAGTACGTCATCATAACGTCCTTTCTCTCCGCCTCTTTCTTTTCCCCAGCTGCTTCGTTCATTTAACCGCATTCCGATCTTCGTGTGAGCTTCTTCATTCTCTCTCTCTCTCTCTCTGTCTCGGTCCGACACAATTTCGGGAACCATCACACTAGTCAGTATACAGTGGGCTCTTTGTTTCTTCTACGAATATAATAGATTTCGGCGAAACTAGACTAGAACGCATGCGCAAAAGCTACATATAAAAAAGTCGAAACACTTAATTGACGCCCGATTCAGCCGTCCAGTTTCTCGAGTTTCCCGTTGCGAAATGTACGCTTGCCAGCAGTTCCGGTAGCACACTTTCGTTTGCTTTCTTCATTTCTTTTGATCCTTCAGCTTCCTCGTCGGCTGTACCCTCTCTTTCCCTCTTCTCACCCTACTCACGCATCCTGCACGTATCCCTCGAGAATCTGTGGGAAGCCAGACGGCAGAACGGAAGCGAACGAGGATCAAATGGAACAACGAAACGAAGTGCTAGTGAGGTAGCACTTCTCCGCCGGAGGTGCAAAAATCTCATTAGGCTCAGTGCCCCCAGATTAAAGGTAATTAAAGTCAATCCTACCGCGACAGAGTGAGCATTGAAGAAGGAACGAAAAAAAGAAACACAACGTTCGTCTATAGAGCCAACAGCCATCCTCTCTTTCTTCTTATTTTTTTTTCTTTCTCGCTCCGCGTCTTTGGCTCAGATAAATTATGGTGCTTTCTGTAGTTTCTTGCTTTTTTTTGTTTTAGCTTTATACTTCGTATGAGTGGAGGTCACCAGAACGTGGCCACACGCTGTAAAACTACGCACTTCTTTTTCCAACTAAAATGCAAAATATTGCAACGTCAGTTTACAGAACGCTGCCGGCATATTCGAGTGCTCAAATAACATTGCTAGAATATTGCTTTCTTCAGGAAGGAAGGAAAAAAAGAGGAGGGAAAGGAAAGGCAGGGATGTTAATCAGTCTAGTAGGACCGGTATGCTACCCTACACTGGGGAAAGGGGTGGGGGGAGATTTAAAGATGGAGAAAGAGAGAGAGAGGGGAGATAGAGGAGAAATCCTGTATAGGGCAGTGGCTAAGCTTTGGTGCAGCCATCAGCAGGCTGCAATAGTAAAAATAAGGTCAATTTATTCCTATTTTACAAGCCTACTCAAGTACACTTGCCTTAAGGCTACGCTCGATTACTTTTGTAACAATACATAGAGCACTACGGATGTACTGAATGTTCCGTTGGAGTGGTTGCCTTTGAATCTACAAATGGCGAGGGAATGCAGAGTGACGATCTTCCTTCTTTTAACAGGGAGGCTGTTTAGCAAATTGTTCCTTCTTGACCCCGTACCAAAAAGCTATCATCATCATAAACAGTGATGCGCCAGATAAATTGGGTAAGTTCGACTACTCGCCACTGGGCCATTAAAAATGAAGAAGGCGCCTGCTGGCCCAACAAACGGTTATGTGCCACAGAAATTTGTGCGGCCTATCAGAAAACAATCGTCATAAACAGGTATGTGCCATAGAAATTTTGTAAATCCCACTACACACAACTTCCGCTAAAAGGGAAGAAGGCAACAGTTAGCCCAACAAATGGCTGCGAAGCGAAGGTGGCAAGCCCAAGACCACACGTGCGTACAACGAGAGAATACTAGGGGACATGAAATAGAAAGGCGGCTGCGAGAAGACCCCGAAGCGACGGAAGACCCACACCAACGACGACGTGCGCGTTTCGTGTATGTGACTGTCAGTGGTTTAACTCGAACCTCTCTGCACTGAGAATCAACGTAGAAACAACCTAGGATCTCCTAGCTAAAGCCTAGCAACTACTTAAAAACAACTCATAAACAACCTTCATCACCTAGCTAAGGCCTAGAAACAACCAGATTTGTATTCAGAATTGTCCAGTTTTGCAGTTTCAAGGCTTGCGCGGCAGAGTGCAAGCTTTGCCAATTTTTAATACGAAGCATTTCTTAGTGAACCTGAGGCAGTTTGAGCGTATCTATCAACGCATATACCTATCTATATAACAGCCTACGTATGGGTGCCCCTTGATCGCCTCCTTGACCTGGTGTAGACCGAATTGGTACGGGAGGGTAAGAGAGTTTGACGAATACGACTGTCTGGTTATGACATGAATAACAAATTCTTTCACATTCGTCGTCAAACCCTTTCCTCCAGACACGTGTGGCACATACCCGTAAACCGTGGGCCGTGGTATGAGGGTATGCGCCACAGGTTATTGACAGTTTATATTTGCCCAGAAACGGCGAGCGCAAACATTGACAATTTACTAAATGTGAGTGTGTTAAAGCGACACTAAAGAGAAAAAAAAATGAATCAATTTATAATGATAAATCCTACTCTTAGAACCTAATGTCGTTAATTTCATTGCCATAGGTTTATTACTAGAGGAGAAAATCAGGTTCGAAGGTTCAGTTTTTAAATTTCGCGCCGAATGCACCACGCGTGACGTTACGGATTTCAAAGTGTATGATCGTATTTGAGCGCCATTGGCTCAACAAAGTTTCCTTAAACTTGACATGTTCAGACTATAAATCTCCAAGAGGACAATGCACTTCATTTTTACCGACAAGGAACTACGTAGGCCCCAGTAGGCACGTTCAAAATGTTTGACGTCATGGCGAATGTTGTGGAAACATCAAGGTGGTGTCGCCACCCCCATTTCCTTTATGCGTGTCTTCTCGCTTACCAAGCGTCTTCTCGTGAAAAGCGTGGTGTTTTTGGCATTGTGAAAGAGTAATTTTACTAATAAAAAAAAACGTTTTGCTCTTTAGTGTCCCTTTATGGAAAGCCGATATCGGCAGCGCTGACGTGACGAATACTAAAAATAAAAATCAGGATTGCAGCAGGAATCCAATCCAAGTATTCTACGTGGTCGTCAGGTATTTTACCATAAAGCCGGGCCATGTGTTAAAACTGCTTTGAAAAAAACCCGATACAGACGTAATTTCGATGCTCTGTCAACTGTAGTAGCAGTGCTGGCTATCTAAGTTTACGACAAAGCATATCATTACATGCGTACTCCTGTGATACAGGCGTCACGTCTGGTTAACGACAATTGTAGTTCTAGTGTTGGCTGCGCGTCTAGTAGTCTAGTAAACATTGCATTTTTATTCCTATAATTTAGTAAGCTATATTCAAACGTTCCTCAACCCCGGAGGAATAGGCTTAAGAAAATTCCGTATGAAATTTACATCATCGCGCCGTAAAGTGCACTTCGTTTTGGTAATACTGACATCTTTGCATTAACGTGAGTGCTGACGTTACGTCAAACCTTTTAAACGCCAGTGTAGTCGACGTTCCTGGAAAGCTTACGGTCTGCCCACAACTACTCCACTTACGAAAACACGTCAATCCACCTCGTAACGCTTGACTCAAAGACAAAAAAATCAGCATAAACAATTACTCGCCGACTGCTTCGCATGAAGCCGATTCCCACAGCGCGTGGGATCTGCCGATCTTTTTCTCTTTTATTTTGTTACATATGTGTCGCGATCTATTGTTTTCAAAGTTGAATTCGAGTTTTGCGGAAAGCCTTCAAGATGGAAGAAGGTCCGTGAAAGACAAAAATGTCGTCACTCTGACTGTACACTCTTAATCAAGTCCCGCTTAAGGTGCTGGATATAGCCAGGAAATCGGACATTTTTCGTCTGGTTTTCTGTATATAGCCAGCATTTAACCAGGACCTTATTAAGAGTGTACAGCATGAAGGTACAAGGTAAATCAGGTTTCTCAAAAAAAAAAAAGCTTCACTTTAGCGGCATAATTTACCCTGCTTTGGGAACCGAACCGGGTACCAACGTGTTGCCCGGGTGCGAGATAGCGAGGAGGTGATCTAATTGTTTAGCGATGTCAAATTAAAGGACACATCCAGGCAAGGGAGCAGTGAATAGGAGAAATTTGTAAATGAGAAAACTATTCTTTGGAAATTTTGATAACTTTTTCTCGTTCCTTCAGCCATTCGTTCCTCTTTTCTTCCTACTCCGCGTAAGGTTTCGCTTACCCAAGAAAAATCGAGATAGTCTTTTTATCGACTGGCATATTCCGCAAGAATCCTGATGCATTAACCTTAACGAACTGTGTTAAAATGGGCCACGTAGAAAAATGGCTAACCCGAGTAACATATTACTATTTTTTTTTTAACTTCTTTCGAGGTCAAGGTGAAAGATGGCCTATAAGAAAGTGAAAATTGCATTTTTACGCAGTAATATACCTGATTTTGCATCGATCAAAAGAGGCGACACCATTAACGTCGCTATTCGATTAACTACAAATAGAGAATCTTGTCTCCTAGAGGTTTTTACTAGCACCGTCATGATGTAGTCTACAATGCGCTAGATCTGTTTCTTATCAGCGAGCAAAATTTGGTAAAACAGAACAAAAAATATAGGCAGACGGAAGTTAGACATTGTCAACACCAGAAAGAAAAAGTGGAGTCGTAGAGGGAAAGGAAGGAAGAAATTGACGAAATGATCATGGTAGAGAAAAGCAGTTTTGAGCGTGATCTTATTTTCATTTTTGTTGATGTAAAATTGAAGGGAAACGAGGAAATTCTGGTTGCTTACCCTCGTACGTGTAAAAAAACAACACGCAGCAACTCCTCGAAGCAACCACGTAAATGTAGGGAGTATACGTAAAGGAGGGAAAGGGGGGATGCTGCCGCAAATAGCTTGGACGCACACAATGCAATTTAGAGGAAGATCTCTGCGTGTGCGCCACGCGATAAGGCCGGGCTATAGGAAAAGCACGAGGTAATCGATGACCCAGTTATGTTCGTCCTTTTCAAACGCCTTCTTTCTATGTTGCCAAAAAAAAGGGGAGAAAGAAAGAGAGAGAATTGCGTGTTTGCCCGCCAGTTTTGTTGTCGCCAGTGTCGATAAAGGCCCCTGCTCCTTCTCTTTTCCCATATTGAGGTCGCTGATGCTGAGGGATATTTCTCGACACGCTATCGTGTTTCACGCGGAAGCTTCCCTGGAAAAGGCTCTTGTTAGCTACTTCCGTGACGGAAATTCTTTTCCGTTTTAAACCGAAGGCATATTAACAAGAACAGTGGCTGTCACTTTCAAGATGGCTTAAGATACTCTCCTTCTTTAATGCTACTAGCTGCGAGTTAAAAAAAAATAGGCATGACAAAAAGACAACAACTAGGGCAAACAGCTTGAACGAACCATGTAAAAAGAGAGAGAGAAAGAGAGAGAAAACATAGATAGATAATAAGAGAATGCTATGCGTTGCTGTGCTAGTCGGTTCATAATACTAGACTGCTGAGCTCAAATTCGGCACGAGACACAGAACACACACAACACAGGTCAACTGTACGTTATGTTGGGGCAGTTTGTGCATCGTTATTTGAAATACGTGGCGCAATGTTACTACTGAGAAGAGACGAGAAGAGACGAGAGGAGAAGAGAATGGTGTTCTTTCTGTCTCTTCTCGTCTCTTCTCAGTAGTAACCTTGCGCCACGTATTTCAAATAACAGGTCAACTGCTACAAGCACAGGACAACAGCGCTTGTTCTGTGTAGTGTGTGTTCTTCTATGTCCCGTGCCGACTTGGCGCTCTGTAATTTAGCATAGATCAGGAACTTGGCATTCAATCAATCATTCCGTTATCCCGCGATTGCCTTGCCGAAAGATTTTAACTTGGTTAGTTTTCTGAAAATGCACTGCCACTATGTTCTTATATGAAAAAAATATTCCCCCCCCCCCCCCCGCTGCACAACACAAACACATAGACATTTACACAACATTAGCACTTTATCTCAATTTCTATAATTAGTCCCCTCATCGCTTCCTCATTTTGAGAAAGTGACGAAGGTAGTAGTTGGGTGTAATGCTCCTGATTGGGAGTAATTGTTAAGGGAGTACTACGAGGTGAATTGGTGTATTCATGTGGCAGCGCTTTGCGATAGGTGGCGAGACGCTGGAAGTTGTAGAAGAATCCGTCTACTTAGGACAGGTAGTAACCGCGGAGCCGAATCATGAGAGTGAAATAATTAGAAGAATAAAGATGGGGTGGAGCACATTCGATAAGCATTCTCAAATCATTAACGGTAGTCTACCACAATCCCTCAAGAGGAAGGTATATAACAGCTGCACCTTGCCGGTACTTACCTACGGAGCAGAAACCTGGAGACTTACAAAGAGGGGTCAACTTAAATTGAGGACGACGCAGCGAGCGATGGAAAGGAAAAGGATAGGTGTAACCTTAAGAGACCAGAAGAGAGCAGAGTGGGTCAGGGAACAAACGGGGGTTAAGGATATCATAGTTGAAATCTAGAAGAAATGGACATGGGCCGGGCACATAGCACGTAGGCAGGATAACTGCTGGTCGTTAAGGTTAACTGACTGGATTCCAAGAGAAGGCAAACGCGTGAGGGGGGGAGACAGAAAATTAGGTGGGCAGATGATATCAAGAAGTTTGCAGGTATAACGTGGCAGCAGAAAGCACAAGACCGGGATGATTGGCGGATAATGGGAGAGGCCTTTGCCCTGCAGTGGGCATAGTCAGGCTGGTGATGTTGGTGATGATGATGACGAAGTGAAGAACGGTGCTATTGAGCTGCCTTCATTTAAGACAACGACATTAGCGGCAACAGAGAACATCTGGTGGTGCTATTGGTGGGGCTGCAGGGACTCTTTCCCGCTTTTTCTGATGGTCACGGAATCCATGCAAGTGAAGAAACAGTGAGTCGATACGCTTAGCAATAAGGTTTAGAGCAATCGCTATCTGTGCCTAATTCGCGCACTTTTCTAATTGGACACATGTCACTCTTGCACAATAAGCTGGAATAGATAGTGAGACTAAAGAAGACAAAACGGAAAAGAAAATGATGTCATACGAGTTATAGAGACAAAGTTGAATGAACATGAAACGAAGAAACACGTCGATGCTTTGAGGTGTCCCAAATGAATTCGCGAAGTATATGGAATAAGAATGAACGATGAGCTAATGAAGAAAAATATTGGTGTTCTCGCATCACTCAGGATGTTTAAGCTTTATTAGCAGTTGTTGTAGGTGCTTAATTTTTCCGTCTTGTGTGACCTTGTCAGTTCTTTTGCCCTTCATTTTACTCCTGCATACCTTGACCTCCGATCTACAGTCCCGTCTTGTGGCATGACAGTTGTCAGGCCTGTTCAGTTGACCACGGCTGCAGAGTGCAGATGCTTGTTGCTAGGAGGGAAGAGAAGGAAAGGAAGGAAGCTTAAACAGACACGCGTCCGGTGTGCCACAGTATAAGTGTAGCACTATTGTATATTCGCTTATTCTTCTACTAATTTCAGCGAGCAGTGCTTAAGATCTTTTTTTTTCTTTTTAGATTATATTGATAAGGAACAATACAACGATTTCTTAAAGACGATGTTTTTGTTCGGAATAAGCCACTTATCTCACCTTTTTTAATCGTAGGTTCGAAACTCACATATTTTGGCGTCGTACGCGAAAACAACCTGCGCCCGTGATCGCAAAAACTGCGGTCCTCGGAGATGCGCCGGTTACGTGCGGATTTTGCATGCGCCGTTTTCCAATAATTAATGCTCTCTCGATCGCTGGCTTGTCGGCCATCAGCAGTTTCTGACATCACGTTTCTGATCTTTTAACGAGGTCACTTGTGACCACATTTCATTGTTGCCTGGATATGAACGCATGGCCGCTGTTGTTGCATGCAGCAACCGAAGAGTTGCTCTGCTAAGCACGTTGGTGATGGTTCAGTTACCGGCACGGATGAAAGGAACAGTTAGGATGGAGCATTGAGCAATGATGAAAGAAAGAAAGAAAGAAAGAAAGAAAGAAAGAAAGAAAGAAAGAAAGAAAGAAAGAAAGAAAGAAAGAAAGAAAGAAAGAAAGAAAGAAAGAAAGAAAGAAAGAAAGAAAGAAAGAAAGAAAGAAAGAAAGAAAGAAAGAAAGAAAGAAAGAAAGAAAGAAAGAAAGAAAGAAAGAAAGAAAGAAATTAGTGTAACATGCGCTAGAGGCGCCATGCTAAAGAGACAGAGGAGCTGATGGGCACCGTGTGGTCCTGGCTTTTGCTGTTTCTCTTTTTCTTTATATCTCCATTTCGCGCTTCCTTCCTCCTTCTTTCTTTCCAATTCTCTCTCTCTTTGCTTCTCTTTCTTTCTATTTCTCTCTTTCTGATTTTTTATATGCTATTCTTTACTCTCTTCTCTTCTCCTTTCCCTACTCCTGACCATCACATCTCTCCTGCGCACGATGACTTCCCTTTCCCACCCCCCTTGCTACACTCTACCATGCGAGGCTATGATATGCTTTGCTAGCACGCCTGTATAGCCGAGTGGTTAAGGCGTTCGGATCGAGGGTACGCGGGTTCTAATCCCGCCTCGTGAAGAATTTTTTTTTCGCTGAGATGTTTTCTCTTTCTCTTTTTTTTCTTTCTTCACTTTTTTTCGTTCTCTTTCTGTGTTATTTTTTCAATCTTTCTTTCTCTCTCTTGCTATTTGTTCTCTCACCGATCAAGGTTATTACAGGTTACGCCGGAAAAATCGGCGTGCGTGTTCTGGGAGTGAAGCAGAACAGGACAAAGGTGAAGAAGAGGCTGTAAAGACCGCCTGCCGGTTCATGATGATGATCATTTCAGTTTCCGACTGTCAAATTATGCCTAGCTTAACCCTTTCAGTCCCGAATTAACTATTTTCAATGTAAGCAACTAGTTTTCACATTTGGAGATGCACATGATCGTGGTAGTCCAAAAAAACTGAAAAACTCTTTGTTCACACTTTTCAGTGAAGAGTAATTAATGTGCCAATTAATTTAATAAATAATTATTATTTAATAATAATTCCATAATTTTTAGTTCATTTATTACTTAAAATGTTATCTAGATAGGATAGCATAATGTCCAATAGCCGAAATTCAAATTTCTGGCGCAGAACTAAAATAAATGCCCTATCTCTGCACGGTGAAAGAAGACGCTGCCTCAGCGAAATGCGCGAACAGCACGACCACTTCTGTAATTTCTTCGTTCAGACGTGGCCTCGCTTTATTGCGAGGCCACGTCTGCATGCTAGATACGGGCTCTTGAGGAAGAACAACGCTTTATCTTTACCAGATGCTTGCTGACTGACCTACATAATTTATGATTCCAATTGGAATCACTGGGACTGAAAGGGTTAAACAGCTTCGCTGTTCAAAAGAAGTAGTGCATCAGGCACGTTGGCGCAAAGCTTCACTTTTCTCCATTTTCGCGATCAGGCAAGGGCTCCCAGATTCTTTTTTCCCCTTGCTTTCTCGCTGCTGATTTCACGCAGTAAAGTCAACCATGCGCCTGCAAAAACATCGTGTGAGCTTTCCCTCTCGTTTAAAAACGGTGAAGTCGCTGTGAACTGTTCCGAGTGCTGGAGTAACTGCAAAATCAGCGATGGCCGAAGTGCACGCAACAGACACACAGCGAGCAACTTGAAGCTTACCCGGAGGGCGTCGGGGGTGAGCCAGAAAGTGGAGGTTGGTATGAGGAACGGTGCAGCTACAACTTCACGTGGCTAGCCATGCGTACTCATAAAGTTTTAAAAAATAAATAATTCGTTGAACGCATCGACCGAATGAATTCGCTTGTTCGGCACTCTGGCTAAGCCGACATGACTTATGCATTAGGCAAGCGCACGTTAACCCATGGTCGTTAATTATGACCCCTTCTGAATTGAACAGAGAACGGTCGCTCAACTCGAAAACACTGCGTGGTGGTTAGCGGGTGGGGACGGGTGCGGTGGTAGGGGGTCTGAGCTACGCTTCAACTACCGGTGTACAGGGTGCGCGTACACTGGCAGGTCACACGCGCTAGTCCTTGTTTACGCCTACGTGATATACCTGCCATGCTTAAACGAGCGAATTCGCCACGTGGAAGCAAACCTGATCCTTTTAGGCACAGGGCTTTTATAAAGTACGTGGCTTTGCGATAGCATGTAGTAGGTTGAACGATAACGAAAGGGTGAGGTGGATATTATTTTTCCTAGGTATGTTTTGTAAATATGTGTTGGGAAGAGAGCAAAGAAATGAATGAAAGAAGGCAGAGAAGCACGTAAACGTGGATGTATCAAAAACAGATTAGCAGGACGGGCTGTAAATAAAGTGCAAACATCACTTTTTTCTTTGTTTTCGGGGGCCGAGGGGGGGGGGGGTCTAGGGGAATCTATTACATTATACATGCAACGGTAACCAGGGAAGTTAACAGTGTGACACTAACGTTGCCATTTGGGCTTGATGACTCCCAGGCACAACAAAGGTAGTGTGTTTACTGGAAGTCACTCAAGTGAACACATTTCGCGTGTCGTAAAAAGAACTGACTACGACGGGTCTCATAAAACGTTAATGATTGTTGGGGTTTAACGTCCCAAAACCAAGATATGATTATGAGGGACACCGTAGTTGAGGGCTACGAAAATTTCATCCACCTGGACTTCTTTAACGTGCACCTAAATCTAAGTAAACGAACCTCAAGCATTTTCGCCTCCATCCTAAATGCGGCCGCCGCGGCCGGGATTTGATCCCGCGAACTTAGAGTCAGCAGTTGAGCACCATAGTCCTAAAATAAGGGAGGGTTTTAATAAAATAGGGGAACTCACTGTGCTGGAGGTAGCAACGTAGGTGAAGGGAAACGAAAAACAAG